>PVKE010008168.1:0-48510 GCA_004027555.1 Craseonycteris thonglongyai | reverse complement strand
AAAAAAAAAAAAAATGGGGGAGGTCAAAGGAGAAACAAGGAAACTTTTGGAAATGATAAATATATCTATTATCGTGATTATGGTAATAGTTTCACAGGTGTTTGTGTATGTCAAATTCATCAAGTTATACACATTAAATATGTACAGTTTTTCTGTATATCAATCATACCTCAATAAAGCTGTTTAAAAAAAGAAACCAAAGCCTTTACAAAGGCCTCCAAGGCCCTACCCAATCTAGCCTTCCCACTAACTCTCTAGCTTCATCTCTGACTGCTCTCTCCCAGCTGCAGCTACACCGGCCTCCTACTCTCACTGCATTGTGCCAGGCATACCCCCACCTCAGGGCTTCCGCTTGCTGTTCCTTCTGCTTGGGATACTCTTCCTCCAAATATCCCACAACTCCTTCAGGGTTGCCCTCAAAAGTTTCCTGCTCAGTGAAGCTTACCTTGACCACCTTGATTAAATTTACAAGCACCCCTTACTTCCTATCCCCCTTATCCTGCATATTTTTCTCCAGAGCACTTATCATCATAGAACACACTATACATTTTACTTGTTTATTGCCAGTCTAGAGGACTATGGGATAAGAAGATTTTGTCTGTTACTTTCACTGCTCTATCTAGCATCTAGAACAATGTTGGTATGTGCAACGTAAATATTGCTGAATGAATGAATAAATAAACAAATACATAAAAGTTTGATGTAACCAGAATGGTATATGGGGCAAAGTCAGGAGCTGTGACTTGGGGGAGCAGTTCAGGCACCTCACAGGAAGAACAGTGCATAAAACACACTAGAGCCCACCCCCTCTTTTAATGCCTGCTCCCTACCTCAGCTCATGTTGACCCCCTGGCTTGGAATGTCTCTCTTATACCCGCCCCCCATCCCCATCTAGCAATACCCACTGCCTCCCTCCTAAAGACCTTTTTACCCCCTATACCCAATACTGAACTCTTTCTCTTAAATTTCCACTGCACTTACTCAGCACCACACATTTTAGCTTTTATTGGGTTTCTAAATTATTTTATCTCCCCAGCTAAATTGCATGTGCCATCTGGGCAAGGTTTTGCCAAAGGGGTCAACCACCAACTATTGTAGACTCAACTTAGGACTCAGAGAAAGAATTTGAGTGGATGTGCATCAATTCCCAAAAAGGATACAAAATCTAGCTCAGATAACATCCAGACCCTTGAGAGTAACAGAGTTAATCATAATAAAGGTTACCAATTAGTGATCATTTACTATGTACTAGGCACTAGGCTAAGCTTTTTTGTATCTCATTCTCTCAATAACACTATGTGGTTGTTACTAAAATTATCCTTACTTTAGAAAGACGAAAGTGAAGCACAAGGAGGTAATGGGACTTGAACAAGGTGACAGTGGCAGAAACAGGATTGGAGCACAGGTCTGGCTCACTCCAAAGACTATGCTCCTAACCATGTGCGAGACTACTCCCTGAACACGTAAATCATTGCAGGGGATGTCAGCACACTGCTGCTGACTCAAAAACAGAGCTAGATGAATGAGACAGACAGCCCTGCCTCTGAGGAAGTTATTATCTGCTAGAGACAACTCTCATTACAATAAGGCCACCTCCTCTAAGGAGCCCTCCCTGATGCTTTCAAGCTGAGAGGGAGCACTTCCTCTCTGACCTCCCTTAAAACTTTCTGTACCTCTCTCAAGGCACCATTCACATCTGAAGCATCATCTATATTTGTGTACATGTCATATCTCTTACTTCTCTGAATGCCCCTGAGTCTCACCAATCCCTGCACAGCTACCACAGCTAGGCACTTAATGGGTCTTTGAAAGCAACCATACTTTTGCAAATGTCTTTTATTCTGCATGTAGAGATCTTTCCTAACATTAACCTGAATAACCCTTGCTTATTTGCCAAGACCCAGCTCAAATGCTCCCTCCTTTGTGAAGTCTAGAATAACTTTCCCAGGCAGAGGTAGCAGCTCCTGTCCCCGTGTTTCTACAGCACTCTCTTCATCCCTTTATTACATCATTTATATTGCATTGTAGCTGTTTGTTTGTCCTCTCATGACAGTGCCTGGCACTTAATAGGTGCATGATATGTTTATTGAATTAATAAATCTGCAAACAGCTTGTAGGTTATTTCCTTTTCTCCCACATCAATTTAGGTGGAGGGAAGGGGTTGGTGGCCCCAAAGAATGGAAGCCTCTTGAATAGCCAATGAGGATTATTGGTTAATTCATTTGCAAATTACGAAAGCAGACTGTGCCTGCAATTCTGATTAGACTTCTTGTAGTCTTTGTTGTGATTTTAGAGATCAGATTACACCTCCTACAGCAATTGGCTTCTATAGACTTTAGAGAGATGAAAGTGTCAACATGTCTCTGCAGCCACACCAGGAAATTTGCTGCCTAGAAAAATCAATTCGGATTATCATAAAAGCTGAGGAATGGATGTTGTACTCAGGAAATGTCTCCATATTCCTGGAGCCTTAAGGACCTTGTCAGAGCCCCCGTGCCCTTTTGGCCTCTGGCCTTTTCTGTGTTGCCCTTTGATCCCTCTGCAGAGAGACTCAGCTTATGTTCAGGTGGCCAGTTTCACCTTCCTGAAGGTGGCAGGCGAAGCACTGGAATGTGTGGGACCTCACCGTAGGCCCTTAGTCAAGTCTGGATCTCTCTGGACCCCATTCTCTGTGATGAGCTCTAAATTCACTGTCTTGTTAGCACCTAACAAGGTGACAGGAATTTTCAGCAGCATCTGTAAGCCTAAAACACACACAGTACCTGTTTCAGGCAGTTAGCAGGGGGTGTCATAACTAGAGGAGAGAGGAACTTGAGCCTTGAAAGATAGGAAAAATTTATATTAGATTTTTCCATATTAATAGATGTTGTGGTGGACAGAATGGCCCTCCAAAGGCATCTACATCTTAATCCCCTGAATTTGTGAATATATTACCTTGCATAGCAAAAGGGATTTTTTTAAAGGTTTATTGTATTCTCTTTGACAGAGAGAGACAAAGAGAAAGGGGAGGGCCAAAGCAGTCTCCATAGTTGTACAGAACCAGTTTCCAACATACTTTCATTCCATACAGATGAGTGCGGGGCTGCACAGTGCAGGAACCAGGCCAGGGGCCCACATCATGGAAGGTGAGGGCCTCCCACACAGGAAGCTCATCCTAGTTCATCACATGGGTTCACATGAGCCAGGTCCAGGACTTGATCCTTGGACCCCAGGGCTGCAAGCTGAGTGAGTGTTCAACCCGCTGAGCCATCCCAGCATCCCCCAAAAGGGATTTGCAAATGTGATTAAATTAAGGTTTTGAGATGGGAACATTACCCTGGATTATTCATGTGAGCCCAAGTTAATCACAAGTATCCTTATAAGAGAAAGACAGGAAGGTTAGAGAGATGTTGAAAGCTGTTATACCTCTGGCTTTGAAGATGGAAGAAGGGGCCCCAAGAAAAGAAATACAGGAGGCCTCTAGAAGCTGGAAAAGGCACCTTAACAGATTCTTTCCTAGAGCCTCCAGAAGGAAGGTAGACCTGCCACTATCTGATTTTAGCCCATTGAGGCCCATTTTGTACTTCTGACCCCCCAAACTATAAGATACTAAGTATGTGTTGCTTTAAGCCACTAAGTTTGTGGTGATATATAAGAGCAGCAATTGGAATCTAATATAGAACATGCCCATTAGACAGCTGCCCAGTCTCATATAATAATCCATTATTATAAATTCTTAAAGTTTAGGAAAAAGTCAATCTCTCTTAATGTCCTACTTTGTCTCCCTTAACCAGAACAAGAGAACTATGCTACTCGTTTTATTTCACTTTTGGAGTTAGAGGTACATTCAGTCTTACCAGTTGCTGGAAAGCAGAGAATGTATTATATTCATATTAATTTCTCTATCCCCAATGTCTGATATAGTAAGTATTTGTTAAATGACTGCTCAAGAGCCACAGTCCTCCTTAGTATAGGTTTCTGCTATGATTATCTTTCCCACATTCCTATGCTCCATTACAGTCTATTGTAATTGTACTGATATCATGGGCCTTAAAATATAGGTCTTTGGCATTCCCAGATTTGATATTCATTAATTTTAATATTTATAAGTGACTCCAAAGCCATGTGGTGACCTAAAATTTCATCAAGGCTGCTGAGTGGGAATAAAGTCATAGGTAAATTAGTGAACCTAGCTGACTGCCCAACAGCCCCATCTTACCTGGTCCTGTTATTCTCAGCTCCTGGTTGCATGGGGAGTCCGCTCATCACTGTGGAATTCAAGATTCCCAGGAAATCTTATAAGACTTCTTCTATTTTTCCCAACCCTCATCATTCTACCCAACCTCCCTCTGGAGCTAATGCCAACTTCTACCTCTAATTATAAAAAGTGCTGTTGGAGGAGGGGCCCTCCATTCTCCCTCTACAATAAAGACTGTCTCTGGAGATAGAGACTTCTACTACATACCTACTTAAGATGCTTTAGGCCTTAAGAATTAGTAGGTCTGGGTCACATAGACTTTGACACTGGTCCATGTTGTATGGACTAATTGTAGCTGGTGACCTATGTCAGCCTGTAATCCGGCTTGTATGTCTACCTGATACCAAGGTAAAGTATTAGAAAGATCCACTGCCCTGAAGACTCAGGCCAGGTGCTTCATTCCAACTTTTGCCAATAATAAGGCTGTCATCACATTACTTCCAATCTCTCTGACTCCTGCATTATCTCTCAACAGATTCCAGACTTAGGTGGGGAAGAAAAGGAATATCATCTCTTGATCTCTCTAGAATCTTAATAAAAATTACATGTTTACTTTGTGCCAGACACTATGTTGATGCTTTGTGCACTTTATCTTTTTAAGATCATCACCAACACAGCAAATCAAATAGAATAATGGAGGCACAAACAAGCACAGTAGTGACTGGGGACTTCAGAACAGGAAGTTGAAGAGAAAGAAGGAGGAAGGAGACCAGGGATGCCAGGACAGGCCCAGGAGTAAAGACAGTAGTCTATAAATACTTCACAAAACACAGAGCTCTTAGACCCTCAATAGAAGAAAGCTGGATAGGCCAGACAGTCCATTTCCCAGTCTTTATACTACTAACCCCAGACACATGAGACACTATTGTCTTTAAAGTCTTCTTCACATGCAAATCACCTAAAAAACCCCACAGGTAGGAATGGGAAGGAGAGATTCTGTCTTTCTACAAAGGAGGCCTCTGCTACCACATACCCTGACAGGAACCAGGCCTACGATGAGCTGGTGTGGTGAATGTCATCAGATAAGCTAGTCTTTTAAATTGTAAATAGAGCTGAGCCTGAACCCTAGCTACAAGCCCAGGAATGAGACCTAAGTCATAGTTCAGTGATTCCTGAGCTCTGAGTCCCAGGGCGTGGGTTTGAAACAAGTCTACTCCTTTCCTTCAGGTCCCTTACCACAGATGAAATAAGATATTTTTTATTCATGCACTTAGTGTCTACCTCTACAATGAAAGTATACATTCCTTGACAGCGGGAAGAATGTTTCCCCATAGCAAGCATAATACAGAGTGAGTACCAGATAAATATTTATTGAGTGACTGAAAGACGAAGTTTATTGTTTGGCTCTGCATAAGTAACCTGACATCTTTGGCCTCGACCACCCATTTTTTAAGAAGATAACTATCTCTATGGATCAAAGGGAAGGTTTGAAAGATACAAAGAATGATTTGAAGAACTTACAAGACAAATTTACATGGCTGACAATATCCATAGTCCTTCTGATCTACTCAAGGCTTCATAGTTCTTGGATTTTCCTTTTCATTTCCTAACTCGATCTTCACAACAACCCATGAGGCAAGAAGAGCAGGGATTATTTCTGTCATTTGATAGTTAGGCCCATGGAGGAGAGGGGTCACTCCAGATCATACAATGGCTGCAGGGCACAGTCAGGACAGGAACCCAAGATTCCAAAGTCCTAAGTCAGCTCAGCTTTCCCACAGACCCTGGGATTCTTCCCTTAACCTGCAAGACCCAATAGCTCTTGCAATGCCCCACCCCCACCTCCATGTGGAGACAGTAAAAAAGCCAACTACTGCTCTTCTCTTTCCACAGGTCTCCAGGGGTTGCCTGGCAACCAGCAGTAAGTGGCCTCTAGTCAGGTCTGTGGAACTTACAAGTCTCCCTCCCTTCACACCTATGCATGCTTTTATTCTCTATTAATGAGATTTCTCCTCTACCCCCACCTCCTTAGGAAGATCTTTTCTGCTCCCAGGAAACCAAAGGGGCTCTTAGGGACCTATGTGATAAGAAACCCCAGGGAACAAGGCACTACACTACCAATGCCCTCATCATCTTATATTCCCCAGACATGACAGAAACTATTTTTGTGAGTGGTCCTGCACAGCAATACTCACAACCTTCTCTTCTTCCCTCTCCACCTTCCACCCTGACAATGGCCTTCTGAAATCCTTTGGGAGAAATGAAATGGGCTAGATAAACTCAATTGAACATTTCATACTGAGCTAGTGAGTCCCTAGCTGTTCCAGCACTCCTGAAACCATAGGTGGGCAACCTTAGGAGGCCCAGTCATCCTTTGCTTGTGAATCAAGAGCAGAGAAAGAAAGGAGCCTAACATTTATTGCATTCCCAACAGGTGCCAGGCACAGTAGCATGTTATCACATGTAGCCCCACTCCAACAAATTTGTGAGACTTTTACAGTTGAGGATATTATCTATTCATAGACATGAAGTGACTTACCAAAGCTCATAAGGCTTTAAAAAAAAAAATCACAGAACTTTTGTTTACAGAAGTAAATATATACGAGTAGATACATGTTCCTCCTTCCCTGTACAATTACTTGGTTATCAAATTTTGTAAATTTTAGTCCTAGGTCTCTCTCAACTCTCTCTCCTCATTTCCATCTCTAATGTCATTGCCTTAGTGTTATGTACCAAGTGTTTGTGTCCCAAAAGTGATATTTTAAAGCCCTAACCCCCACTGTGGCTATATTGGGTGATAGGGACTCTAAGGAAGCTATTAAGGTTAATTGAGGTAATAAGAATGGGGCCCTCATCTGATAGGATTAGTGTCCTTATAAGAAGAGACACAGAGAGCTCGCTCACTCTTTCTCCATGTATACACACCAAGGAAAAGCCCTGTGAGCACACACCAAGAAGACAGTGGTCTGTAGTAACCCAAGGGGAGTGCTCTTGCCAGCCATCAACCCTGTTGCCACCTTGATCTTGGACTTCCAGTCTTCAGAACTGTGAAAAAATAAATTTCTGTCGTTTAAGCCATCTAGTTTGTGGTATTTTGTTATGGTAGCCAAATAGACTAATACACTCAGCTTGGGTCATTATAACTTACCCAAACCACTGGTTTCTTTGCCTCACTTCCATCTACTTTCCAAATGGAAACCAGAGATTTTTCTAAAATGCAAATCTGACCTTGTTAAAACCCTTTTATGGCTCCCTAATGCCTATGGAAGTGGTTTCCAAATTCATCCAACTGTTATGAAAAACGTAGGCAGAGCACCTACAATATTTGTATATTTACTTAGATTATATATACATATATATCTACTTCTATAAACAAAAGATGTTAAAATACATAAAAGTGACAAATAATATTTAAATGCTTACATTTTAGTGTATTTGTAAAAAGTATAAAAAACTTTTTTAGTATAGAAAAGCACATATGCACACACACACAAAAACCATTTGCTAATATTTTTTCTAGAGAAAGCAATGTGATTGCAATGGAGCTAATTAGATGGTCATTGATTTTTACCTCAAAACATGGCTGACAATAAACTTGTGTTAGGAGTCAGAGAAACATCAGTTCAGCCATTTTCTGTGCTCACTTAGGCTCACTATAATTAGTGTAGTCTTTAATTTGAGCCACAAAAGCTGTATGGTAATAAATTGTTACTGTTGTTTTAAGCTATTAAGTTTGGAAGTGATTTGTTATGTGGAAATCAATTAGGAATACTGTAGCTAACATTTATTGTGCATTAACTATGTTTCAGAAACTATGCTAAGCATCACATAACCTTATGGTATAGATGCTATTGTAATTCCCAAAGACGAAAAGATGGCCCAGAGATGCTGAGTAATATAGTCAAGGTTCCATGACTAGTAAGTGGCAGAACTGGAATTTGAATCTAGCTCTCTAATTCCAAAGCCCAGTTGCTTAGTCTCTCATTCATATAGGCCAGGATAGAGAATCTTTGATAGTTAAGCAGCAAAAGCAACTGAGCCCCTAGAAGAGAGCAAACTTGTATAAGACCGGCAAGGGGGCAGTCCAGGAGACAGAACAGCAAAGGCATTGGTTCCTGCTGCTGCAAGACCCATAAGTTCCAAACTAGCCCCACCTCCCAGCCCTTATACTTGCAGACCTTTCAGGACAATCCTGCCCAAGATGCCCAGGACTCACCCAGATCTGCAGCTTCACTCGCTTTTCATGGCGGTAGACTGTCTTCACCTTGAAGTCAATGCCCACAGTGCTGACGAAGGCTGGAGTGAAGGTGTCGTCGGCATAGCGGAAGAGGAAAGAGGTTTTGCCAACACTGCTGTTGCCAATGATGAGCAGTTTGAACATGTAGTCAAAATTCTGGTCAGAGGCATCTTTGACTCCAGCTTTACCGTCGGTCACTGAAGCCATCTGTAAGAAGACCTGTGGTCATTCAGGAACACACTTCCAGTGTTACCCTGAGTCACCAACTTTTTAATGGTCACTCCACCATTCACATACTCACTCTCCGCCCCAGCATCACTGAGAAAATACACTCTACTCAGAATCACCACATCACTGCACCTGCCCCAATGTTGTCTCAGGACTGGGGTGGAACCCAGCTCCTCCTAATCATTCATTCCTTCAGCAAATATTTACTAAGTACCTTGCTCTGGGTCAAACCCTGTGCTGGACATGGGGAATACAAATATGAATCAGACATAGCATCTTTCCTCTGAGTGGCCACAGATTAGAGTTTAAAAGCAAGGAAATGAAGAATAACAAAGCAGTAGATAAGTGACAAGGCTGAGGGAAGTTTTAGCTGAGGACGCCTACAAGAAGCATCTAACCCAACCTGGAGGCATGGTGGTCAAAGACAGTCTCCTATAGGAGGGAGCTTCTAAGTTGAGTTAAAAAAAAAAATTTTTAAAAGCCAAAAAAGCAAACACATGAACATTCCAGTAAATGCCCAGTACAGGGCTATCATTCCTCTGTTTCAAAAACTTTTATGTCTCCCCACAGCACTAAAGATCAAGTCCATCTGTTCAATTTGACAAAGAACCAATTAACCAAAGAATAAACTCTCTGAAATTTATCTTCCACTAAATCTTCTCTCTACCAACCTGACTTTTTTTTTTTTTATATTTATAGAGAGTAATTATTTTATCTTCAGTGCATATTTATTTTTATTTTACTTTTGACAGATAGAGAGAGAGACAGAGACAGAGACAGCTAGAGAACCGAACTGTGGGGACTCCCCAGTTCAGCATGTGGGTCCTGCCTGGGCCGGAGCCGGGATTCGATCCTCGGTCCTCGGGGCCTCAAAGCGAGCGCTCAACCCGCTGAGCCGTCCCGGCTTTCCCTAACCTGACTTTTATACTAAATTATATACTTTACTCCAAATATGCCACACTATTTCTTGCTTTTGTCCCTTTAGACATGCATTCTTTTTTTTTTGTTAAGATCTATTTTTATTGTCTTTTGACAGAGAGAAAGACAGACAGAGAGAGACAGAGAGAAGGGGGAGGGCCCAGAGCAGTCTCCATAGCTGTACATCATCTGTTTTCAACATGGTTTCGTTCCACACAGGTGGGCAGGGGCCATGCAAGGTGAGAACTGGGCCAGGGGCCTCCCACATGGGAGGTATGCCCCCTCGAGCTGGGGGCCAAATGGGGGGGGGCCTCCCACATGGGAATCTTGCCCCAGTGAGAACCAAACTGGGGGCCTCCCAATAGAAAGCACAGCCCAGTTCAGTCTATGGGTCTGCACAGGCCAGGACTGGAATTCGATCCTCAGTTCCCGGGGCTGCAAAGCAAGTGCTTAAGCCTCTGAGCCATCCTGGCTTCCCCTCCTCCATCATTTTTGACCTGGCACACACAGATGCTTACATTTTTCACCCAGTGCACATTGAAATGGAAGAGTGTCCAGATGTTCATTTCAAACAGTATGCTGTTATTAAATTCTTAACAGCAAAAAAATTCCTCCAATTTCACCTCAGCCAAAAAAATTCAAAAGTCAGGCCTTGGTTGGGAAGATGATCCTTTATGGCAGTATTCCATGGACTGACTTTTGTTTTCAGTATCATAATGATGGAGCCAAGAGTCACCATCTGTAATGATCTTCTTTAAGAAGTCCTCACATTCTTTTTAAAAAATTTCAAAACAATTTGAGGAACTTTTTTTGCTATTAAGAATTCAATAACAGCATGTTATTTGAACTGAACGTCTGAACACTCTTCTATTTCAATGTGCACTGGGTGAAAAATGCACACATCTGTGTGCGCAAGGTCAAGAATGATGAAGGGGAGATACCATGTGACTACACAGAACTGGTTATATACATATATGTGTAATGTAATAAAAATATTACAGTAGAGGCAAAATTTATGAGCCTACCCTTGTATTTCCTTAGAAAATATCCTAGAAATGGAACTGGTGATCAAAGAGAAACTTTACTGAACACAGAATTGATCCTTACCTCAATTTCATGTTCTCTATCTTATTTTATCCTTTTAAAAAATCTGGGAGATAAAACTGGAAGCACAGGAATTATTCCAATTTGATCAAAAAAGCAACTGAGAGCTAGAAATTAAGAGAATTTGCCTAAGCCTCACAGTTAACAACTGAGACTAGTACCATACAGTGTATGAGAAAGTTCAAAATCCCCCCTCTATTCCTTAGCTGAATTCTTGGGCAAGTCATATTGTCTCTAACCCAGAGCATTTTTACCTTGAAATGGAGAAAATACCACCTACTTAACAGAGCTGTGGTACAAATAGAATGAGCAGTTACATATTTGCCATCTGTAAATAATCTGGCATGGTTTCCTGGCCCATGGGAGATACTGAATAAATATTATTTCACTGGTTTTTTAAATTTACTTCTGCACAGTCAAATCTTGTTCAGCTGCCCACTCCCTGATCTGGGCTCCACTATTTAAGCTTGTTTTACAATTAATTGTTTGCCTCCCCTTCTGGGACAAACTGAGCTGTAGTCCCTTATACCCTGTCAACACATAGTAGACCTTTAGGGCATGTTACTCATTTCAATAAACATTTATCGAGTATTTGCCGTGTGCCAGACTATCAATGTAAATGTGACATCATTGGTCTTCATTTTCTTGATGCCGCTGTTTAAATTTCTGGAATTAGAGGGGATTTTGGAGTGGCAGTTTTATCATAACAAAAAGGCTGGCTCCTGGTCCCAGCTTTCCCAGTAACTCAGTGTATGAACTTGGGCAAGTCATGTAAACTCAGAGCCTTAGTGTCCTCAGCTCTGATATGATTTCTGTGAATTTTAAATAAGAGAATGTATATAAGTGTGCCTTATATGTACACTGTGTGGAGAAAAAGACATGTGGCCTGTGTAGAATTAGTGGGGAAAAGGCCTGGTTTTATTAGCTATGTCTGCCACAGCTATAAGAGTGAGGAGTTAGGCAAGACTAAAAGATAGTTTCAATTTCTGGCCTGATTCACACTCCTTCATTTTATGAGTCAAAAATTGAGGCTCCACAAAGAGGAGTAATTTGTCCCAAGTCACATAGCAAGTCATTTGAAGTGTCATGACCAGAACTTCTGTTGTCTAATGAGTCTCAGATTGGATTGGCCTTAAAGAAAATAAAAACTGCAACGATTTTAGGGTGAGTAAAGGAGTATCCCCAATGCTCTGAGCATCTCTTTTCTGGTACCTGCCATACTATACTATCAACATCTACTTATGTGCACATAAATAGCCTAGCCTTCCCAGTAGGTGGTATGAGAACAGGGAGGGGCAGAGGGCCAAGAGGTTCAACTGGAAGTCACCTTCAGATGGAAGCCCCCAAAGGGATCTTCTCAAGAGGTGAGCAGGGGCTACACAGACATTTGGAAGAGAGGTAAAAAGTATCCCAGCAGATCTTAGCAGACAGGTCATTGCACAGTAGTGCACGCTGAACCACACTTGTAAGACAAGCATCAATGAGATCTTCCCTCTCTTTTGTGACGGTCACATAAATGATAGAGTCAGATAGCTCACTGTCTCCAAGATGTGCAATACAGATGAAGGCCCAAGGACCATCTAGGAAATCATTCCTGGTCCCAGGCTGGGGAAAAGGAGAAAATGGCTCCTCCAAGGGTTGCTGTGAAAAACAAATAACACTTTCAGTCTGATGGGCAGAAGAAATAAACACTTAATGAAGAAGCCAATTTCAGTCAGGTAAGAGGGGAAAGATGAGGAGAGAGATCTCAAATCCAGCAAGAACATATCAACTCAAAATATGCAGGGAAGAAGTGAATGGACAGACTTCTCTTTTAATGAAAAAGCACAAGACTGAGTCGAAGAGATCTGGGTTGAGCTCTGTCTTGATTAGCAGTTCTGTAACCTTAAGCAGATCACACCCTAGGCCTCAGTTTCCTCATCTATAAAATGAGTTAATAAAATTAAAACCAGTGTATGAGTATGAAAGAGTGCTTTAGAAACCCTTTTAAAAAATTTTTTTTGTCTGTGTGCTTCATGTTTTCTTCCAGCAGGTCATCCTGGGTAATGAAAATAGCTTGGGTTTCCAAATCTTGTTTGATTCTGATTTTCACATCTACCATTTATTAGCTGTGAGACCTTGGCAAGACATTTATATGACTGGGAAGCCAGGATAGCTCAGCAGGTTCAGTGCTTGCCTTGCAACCAAGAGGTCCAGGGATTGAGTCCCAGCTCTTGCCCATGCAAACCCATAGCTGAACTACAGCATAGCTGGTAACTACCAGGATGAAAGTGAAGATTCTCACCTCCTCAGTTCAATACCTGCCCCATGTGGTTCCACATCCACCTGTGTGGAATGAAACTGTCACAACTAATGATGTACAACTATGGAGACTGCTCTGGGCCCTCCCCCTTCTCTCTCTCTCTCTCTCTCTCTCTCTCTCTCTCTCTCTCTCTCTCTCTCCCTCTCTCTCTCCCTCTCATCTTCTCTCAAACAATAAAATAAATCTTAAAAGAAAGGAATTTTACATGACTAAGACACAGGGCCCTTGTGCTGTATTCTGGGGCGATGAAGAGAGACTGTAAGGAGTTCGAGCTTAGAGGTAAAACCTTTTTAAGCTTCCTCTATGGGCTACTGATGTCACCTTTATCATAATCCTTAGAAAAGAAATATCCTTCACTTATTTCTTGAACTGGAGATCATTGTAGATTTTTGCCATCTCCCATACTATTTCCTCTGACAGGAATACACTTCCCTCTGCTGCTAACTACATTCTTTATGACCAGAAAATCTTCCCGACCTATCGTCCTCCAGCAAAATGTCTCTCCTCTGGCTAACATAGCACCAGGGCTTCCCATTACCATAGATGGGGCTTTTCAGGGACTTCCATTGTCTTCCGCCCTTTATAGGCACAGAACAGATGGACATCCACCTGTACACACACATATTTAACTCCTTTCACTATCCCCCGCCCCTTACCATCTGGATTCTAAGAAGCTGGGATGGAGGGCCCTGTGGTCTCTCCCACCCCACTACACATCTCCATTAGCTTCCAGAAGCTGCTGCCCTGCCCTGCCTAAAGTCACCTCCCACACTTGGACTCCATAACAGAGTCAGCCTGTGGATGGGTTTTTCTGTCCACACTTCTCTTCTTGTCTCTGATCCCAGGTGGCAGAGCAATAGGGTCCAATGCCTGTCCTTCCTCCACAGTCTTCTGAGGAGCTAAGACACAGCCAGTGCCTTGGTGACCCTGTACTCCACTCTGGGCCCCCATCATCTTTCCAGTCTCATACCACACCCACATCTGGCCTCCTCCCCAGCCTGACCCTAAGCGCCCACCGCCCTAACCTCTGGAAGTTGCCCTACAGTTCCTCCACTCTCAGCCACCAGACCCCTGCTCTACTCCAGTGCTTCTCCACCCCCCACCTCTAGCCAGAATCCAGGTGCCCACTGCCCATATCCAAGGCTACTGCCCTCTCCCTCCACCAGCTTCCCGTCCCTTCCTCTGCAGTCCTGGTCCACACACCCAGATTCCCACCTTCCCATTTTTCCAACCTTCCCACCTCTACGCCCTAGCTCTCGCCCCCCACTCAGGTAACCCGCCTTGCCTGTACGCAGCTGGGCTCTCGCTCCGCATCCTTTCCTCTCCCCTGTCCCGGACCAGCACTGCCCAGCGCCCCTTCCCCTCAGCACCTCACCCCTCTCCAGCTCAAAACGACCCCCGCCGGCCAATCCTGTCACCTTAACTCTTCACCTCCACGCCTCCCCCTGCCTTTGCTCCCCTCCATCTGCTGGCTTTACAACCCCCTCCGCCTGAAGCCCCTGGTCTGCCGGGCACCCTCGGCCCGCACTGCCCCTCTCTACTCCCTCGTTGCATCTCCCCGCCCCCAACGCCCCCCGTGTCCCCGCCGCTGCGCTCCAGTTGCCACTCCCCATTTCTCCTCTCCTTTCCTGCTCCCGCACTCCCGCTGCCCCCTGCCCTCGGAGCTCCTCTTGCGGCCCGCTCTGTCCCCGAAGACCCCCGTCAGCGCCCCCTCTCAAGGCTACGCTCCCCTACACAGCCGCGGCCTCCCCCAGCCCCGTCTCCTCGGTGCCCACTCCGCTGCCCTGCGCGCCTCCTCGGCGCCCGCTCACTGTCCCCAGAGCCTCGCGCCCAGAAGCGGTCCCTGATCCTCCCCGGGCAGGTCGCCGGGGCCGCGCCCCTTACCTGGGACTCCGGGTGCAAGAGAGCAGCTCGCTCCCCGACAGAGCAGCGGGACGGCCGGACCGGGTGGCGCGGAGCAGGGTGGTGCGCGTCCGTACGGGTCGGGTCTGGTCCCCACAGAGACTTAGGGCTTAGGCTTCAGCGACAGCGGGATCCGCCAGGGCTGCGTCCAGGCCCCACCCACGCCCCGCCCAGGGGGCGGAGTCCGTGTTCGCCCCGCCCCGGCCCCCCTACTGCCGGCAGGTGTAGGAAATCCGAGGTGTCTTGGGAGCCCTGGGCTCCCCAATATGTAGGTGACTATCAGGATTTATCCTCATTCTCGCGCCTTATTCCACAGACTGAACTTATTAGGGTGATCAGAGAGCTCTGAAGATAATGTAGATAATGATGGGTTACCAGTATTTTGCCATTTCCAAAGCACTTTCCTGTGCGTTCTCTCTTCACCTTCACAAAAGCTCATGGAGCGACGCAGAATCTAGACGGCTGACTATAAGAGGAAATGAGACCAGAAACCTGGGCATTGTCCTCTAAGACTATGCACTCCTTCATGCCCTAAGTCCCAACAGTCTGGTAATACCTCCTTAACATATCCTATCGCTTCCCTTCCTCTCTTTCTCCACTACTTTCACCCTGGTTCAGGCTTCATCACTTCTTGCCTGGACTAATGCAACAGTGTCTAATGGGTCTCCTGCCTCCAGCTTCCAATGCATCCTCTACACCAGCAGCCTGAGTGATCATTCAAAATATTATCATGCTACCATCAACCTTGTTAAAACAAACAAACAAATAAACAAAAAACCTTTCACTGCCGTAGCCTGAAGGGAGAAAAATGTTCTTGCCTGGTCATTAGATAGCCCCAGCTCTGCCAGTGAAGGCATCTATAGGAGGCAATTATCACTGCATTCTCCCATCCTGACCTGGACTTCAAGTCTTCCTTGGGTCACAGAAACCAACTGCCAGCTTTTGATTTAGGATCATTATCCTTTCCCACACTCTTCCCCCACCCCAAATCTTAGAGTTCTGTGTCAGATACCAACAGTATTTTCTCCCAAGTTTCATTACAACCTTATCAACAATTTGTCTCTCTAACCTTGGAAATCATCCAGTTGACAGCCCCTCTAGAGTCTGACTTATCTGTCAGACTCATCCTTATACTGTTCTGAGTTTCCCCAACCCCTCCCTTTCATTCACCTTCCCATAATCCCTCTGGCATCCCTTTCCACTGTGCCCTCTAGAATCTCATTCCTTTGTCAACAGTCTCTTCTTGCACACCTCTGCTTCTTCAGAGAGTACTCAGATTACTTCTTTGCCTTTTCTGAAACTTGACCCTCCTCCCAGGCTGCCCTTGTAGCCCTCTACAAGAAAACTTCTCACTTCCCCACTCCCCACCCACCATAAAGCCACTGAGATGGGGTCAGCACTGCCACTTCTACCCTTGTGCACAAATTCCTTCCCCTTTGCTCTCCAGTCATACTACCTTCCATCTCTCCTCATCAAGGATGTCACTAACTCCCAATTGTTTCTAATTCATTGAAGATTTCAGCCCCTGGCTTGTGGTCATCCTCATTAGCCCCTGTCCTTCCATTGTCCTGGTAATTTCAGTGGCCATGTGGCCTCCTAATCCCTCAGTCTTCGGTCACACTCTGCACTTATTAATCACCCAGAACTAGTGCCTCTGTGATCTTAAAGTCAAATATGAGGGCTGTCTGGAAAAAAATCCAGCCATTGTCAATGTAACAAGAATAGTTACATGGCTGGGTACTTTGCAGACAGCCCTATTCTACACTGCCTGTTCCCACTTCCTTTCTCCCACAAAACCCGTTTCCTCATTTCAAAATGATGTGATGATAATGATTATTCATTCTTTTTTTAAATATATTTTTAAATATATTTTTATTTCTTTTGACAGAGAGAGAGAGAGATACAGAGACAGAGACAGAGAGAGAACTGAACTGGGGGAGCTCCCAGTTCAGCATGTGGTTCCACACGGGCCAGGGCAGGGATTCGATCCTCGGTCCCCAGCACTGCAAAGTGAGCGCTCAACCCATTGAGCCATCCTGGCTTCCCCGATTATTCATTCTTTACAGGAATAATGATATAACATATAAAACCATCCTTTTAAAGTTGCAAAACAAAATGAGAACCGATAGTTTTGCAATTATATAGCTTCAGGTCTTCTGATTTCTTTCTCCTTCCCTTTCCCTTAAAAAGCTATGTAGTAAAGTAGAAAGAGCACAGACTTGGGGACAGACATATCTGGTTTTTCAATCCTGTTTGACGTGTG
Source organism: Craseonycteris thonglongyai (assembly GCA_004027555.1). Classification (NCBI taxonomy): domain Eukaryota; kingdom Metazoa; phylum Chordata; class Mammalia; order Chiroptera; family Craseonycteridae; genus Craseonycteris; species Craseonycteris thonglongyai. The sequence continues at coordinate 31,379 of PVKE010008168.1, read as the reverse complement.
ATCTTATGTAAATTACCTCATTTTCCTGACACATGCACCTCATCCCCATTTGTAGAAATAACCCTACCTTCAGGGTTGTTGTGAAGATCAAATAAGAAAATGAAATAATGGAGATGCCAGGATAGCTCAATAGGTTGGGCGCTTGCCTTGCAACCATGAGGTCCAGGAATTGAGTCCCAGCCCCAGCTCATGCAAAACCATATGCTGAACTGTGGTGCAACTGGTAGCCACCAGATGGTGGCAAAGGTTCTGGCCTCTCATGTGAGAGGCCTCCTGTTTTGTTCCCACCCTGAGCAGCCCACCATCCACCTGTGTGGAATGAAACCATGTAACAACTAATGATGTAAAACTATGGATACTGCTATGGGCTCTCCCCATTTCTTTCTGTCTCTCACCTTCTCTCAAAACAGTAAAATAAATTAAAAAAACAATAAAAAAAGAAAGAAAATGAGATAGTGACTGGGAAGCACTTGATGGAGTTTCAGGCACATAGTAAGCATTCAACAAGTAGGAAACACTGTGGTTATTATAATGGGGGGGGGGGAATGTTATTTTTAACCACAACTGCTTTTCAAGAAAGATAGACCCTAATGCACAGAAGATCCTTTGTCCTACTCAGGGCCTTGAGAAGTGTGAGTATGTAACTGTGGGAGTAGAGGAGAAACTAAATTGGTCTGTGTAAAAAATGGAGAATAATTTGCAATTCACACAGCAAAATGGAGAAGTGATAAAGAGAGCTAGGAGGGAGAAAAGAAAAAATGAATAAGAAAATCAGTGTAAGGGTAGGCGCTATGTGTGTAAAGGGTCAGAACAAACTCTCCAATGGCAGGTGGACGAAAGGATGTTGAAACACTGCAAAACACAATGGATAAGTTGTTCATATGTGATATAAACTGCTTTCTTTACTTCAAGACTTCAGTAAAGGCCATTACACTCAGGAATGCTTCCTGAGAAAGGGGAGTTGTAAAGGTGAAGCAATGGGCTTTGTTTTTCTGAGTTGAAAAGGAGGGTAGTAGCAGAGACTAAGAGAGTACAAGCTCTTGTGGAATTCACAAAAATCTCCTGGAGGTCTTTGAACTTATCAGAGTTGTAAAATGTGAAATGCAACCCAAGTAGATGGACCAGCATGAAAAAAGGCCCAAAGGTGTGAAATTATGTGAAATCTTCAGGGAACTTCAGAGGCTATGAGTCTTTGGCAGCATAGACATGATGGGCACAGTACAGGTGACGAGTGAGGTGGGAAGGTAAGTCAGTGCCAGAGGCCAGCCAGGGCCCAAGGGACCACACTAAGGATGATCAGGGCAGTGTGGAGCTATCATGGGTCTTTATCCAGGAAGAAGACCTGGCCAAATTCATGCTTCAGAAAGACCTCAACCTCAACAATAGAAGGATTGGAGATTCCAAGATACAGGGGACAAGGAGACCAGAGAGAAGGGTGGTACAGTAATTTCAAAAGAGATGACATGAGACCTGAGGTGGGAGATGCAGCAGGACATTAAAGGTATGAAAATGACAAAATTTGGTGACTGGTTGGCTATATATGGAGAGAAAAGAAATTGAGCCACTAGGAGAGCTTTCTGACTTGGCAGTAACTATTCTCTATGAAAAAGGAAACAGAAGACAGCCATGGGGGAAATAATGTTCAGAAGAAGGAAACAAGAGGCCAGTGGTAAAAGCAGACACTGAGCTGGAAATGATTAGCCATAATTGTCTTTATTTTATTTGAATTGAAACATCTCAGTCAGTCCTCTCCCACAGAGCCCAAAAGCAGAATCTAACACAATCAATCCCCTTATCACTGCCTCACTTACCTTCTGAGCTTCTTTCACTAGCTTTTAGATTGAGAAAATACCCAATCCGTAATATAACACACACAGTGACTAGACAGCACCCTGGACAGCACCCTGGACAGCACCCTGTTATCAGGCTTTTATTTTAAAACCTTAATTAAGATTTTACTGAGAAGCCAAAGGAACCTCAAATCAGCTCTCTCACTAATGCAACTTGGGAACCATCTCTATAGCCTTGGCATGCTCACTTCCAAAGACAGGGAGACTATTTTCTCCAAGGCAGACTGTTTTGTCTTTGGGTAACGTTTTTGTTTTGTTTTGTTTTTAAAGATGTATTTTATTGTTTTTGACAGGGAAAGACAGAGAGAGACAGAGAGAAGGGGGCAGGCCCAGAGCAGTCTCCATAGTTGTACATCATCAGTTTTCAACATGGTTTCATTCCATACAGGTGGGTGGAGGCCGCACAGGGCAGGAACCGGGCCAGGGGGCCTCCTGCATGGGAGGCATGCCCCTGTGACCTGGGGGCTGAACTGCGGGCCTCCCACATGGAAAGCTCATGTAGGTGAGAACTATGGGTTCAAACGGGCTGAGGTCTGGATTCCATCCTCGGACCCTGGGGCTGCAAAGCAAGCACTTAACCTGCTTCGCCATCCTGGCTTCCCTTGGGTAACTTATTGTTAGGAAAGTCCTCTTCTTTGCTAAAAGCTCACCCTCTGGTTCTAGTTCTTCATCATTGTATCACTCAATCATTTCACAAAGATTTGTTGACCACTTAGTGTGCCAACGCTTAGCAGTGTTCTGGGCACAAGTGTGTACAAATATGAACTAAACAGACAGAATCTCTGGCCAGATGGGAGTTATGAATCCTAGGAGGGGAGACAAATAAGTAAACAAAATCTATAAGAATTTCAGTTAGTTATGAGCATATCTAAAGAAATATTCCAACAAGATGGTGAGATAGAAAGTGACTAGGGGAAGGGGCTATTTTAGAGTGATTAAACAGGGAAAGCCTCTCCAAGGAAGTGACTTTTGTGTAGAGACCTGGTGGAGGAGAAGGAGCCAGCCCATTTTAAAGATGATGCACCAAGGGACAAAGTGGTGATCTTTTCAGGGTGAGAACATGGCTAAATACCCAATTCTAAAGCCTCCTCCTCTTGCAAGGTGTCTACAGAGCAGTGGCATGGGCATTACAATGGTCTGTGGACAGGGGTTTTCATGTCCATGAGCTCACCCTGCGCACAAAGTCTCCCCTTGGTCTCATCGGTTATCACTCACCACTGACCAATTCCCTTTCTTTACCATCTGTTATATAAGGGAACTGAATTAAAATAAACTCCAAGGCTTTATGACTGAATTTCTCTTGATCACACAGGTTGCTTATCTATAAAATGGGGATGAGAATTATTTGGCTATTTGAGAGAGTTAAACTAAAAGTAATAATGTATGTAAAATATGTGGTGAATAATAGGATATTAAAATATATCAGGGGCATTTCACTTTTGAATGTCCCCTCTTGTTAGAGAGCTTTCCTTTTTTTCCAATAAACTTCTGCTTAACTTTAAAAACAAAACAAAACAAACCAACAAAAAACATCAGCTACTATAAGGGATCTGATAGCTCTTATAACTAAGGCAATCATGCTTGCAGATGGTTTACCCCCTCAAATGCATGTCCAGAGGACTGTAGAGCAGTTACCACTCACTTAGAATCTATAAATCAGGTATGCCTCTTTTCTTCTTTTTAGGGGTGAAATAATAGTTTATTGACAGAGAGAAAACAGTAAAAGTACACTTCCAAGAGCTAGAACCAGATCTTGAGCAAGAAGAAGTGGCTCAAAAGGTCCAGGTTGCCTTTTTAATTTTGGAAAAGCTTCTCTTATTTTGCTCTTTTCATAGAGCTTGTTAAGGAGGACTGATAAATTAATCCTGTGACCCTTTGCCAAGGTTGTCTCATACTCCCTCTTGTGCTCTAAATGGAAACTACATTCTCTCCTGACTGACCAGCAGCCATAGTGCTGGAATCAGCCTAAGTATATAGGGGTTGAAAGGAAGGAAACTAACATTCCATCAGATGTATACACCATATTTTGTTTATCCATTCATTGGCAGACACTTGAGTTGTTTCCACCTTTTCACACTAGCGACTATTGTGAAAAATGCCACTGTAAACAAGGGTGTACAAATATCTATTTTAGTCACTGCATTCAATTCTTTAGGGTGTGTACTCAGAAGTAGAATTGATGGACCATATAATAATTCTGTTTAATTTCTTAGAAATCTGTGGAAATCACTTTTGGGAAAATAAAGATCTGGATATCAATTCACTAAAGTTTCTGTGTTCATGTATCTCTTGTGAACACTTTGTGTACTCCAAATTGAAAACTCCTGTTCTGAATTACACTTTAAACATAAAGGAGGTAATGCAATGTGTGGTGGAAAAAGTGTGAGTTTGGAGAGAGGGGTGGTTAGACTCCAGTATTTAGTTCAGAAACTGAGATCACTCTATTTCCATCTCCAAAGTCCTCTTCTCCTTAAAATGAGGCAAATGATACTTACCCCGTAGGGCCACTGATGGAATATAAAGAGAATAGATGAAAAGAACCTATTGTAGAGGTTGGCTATTTACTTGACAGTTCATTATTTTGGGATGTTGGTAAACAGAACAGAGGAATAGCCTCTGCCCTAGAGGAGCATAGTTGTCTGGTGACAGCCACTGATGTACAAATAGGTAACTACAATATAATGTGGTGTGGAGACAAGATAATGTATTGGGCCTCCAGATGGGCATTTTATCCTTACAAGAAAGGTCAGGAAAGACTCTGGAAGAGATGGCTCAAAATGTGGAGGACGACGGGGAAGCCAGGATGGCTCAGTGGGTTAAGCGCTCACTTTGCAGCCCTGGGGACTGAGGATTGAAGCCCAGCCCCAGCCCATGTGGACCCATATGCTGAACTGGGGAGTGGCCCCAGTTCGGTTCTCATGGGGGTGAAACCCCGGCCCAGTTCCTGCCCTGTGCAGCCCTGTGCCCACCTGTGGAATGAAACTATGTGGAAAAATCAATGATGTGCAACTATGGAGACTGTTCTGGGTCCTCCCCCTTCTCTCTGTCTCTGTATCTCTCTCTCTCGCTGTCAAAAATAAAAATAGATCTTTAAAAAATGTGGAGGACGAGTTTAAAAAGACATGTTCTTTTATGCTGTTGTGTCTTTGCTTAGCAGAGGGAGCAAGCCGAGCAAAGATACAACAGCATAAAAGAACATGTTGTGAAGGGAACTTGAAGCAGTTGGGTGATAACACAAAATGCAAAGACATGAATGAGAACAAATTACACTGAAGAGATAGGCAGCTCTTGAAGGCCATGCATGGTAAAGATCATTACTTTATCCTGTGCCTTGGCTTCATCATATACTTCAAATTCTCCTGTAAAATGTAGATTATAATGTACCTTTTTCATAGGGCTGTTAACACTAAAGGCAAATGACATGGAATAACACACATAAAACACTTAGAAGAGGCCCAAATGTTTCTTAATATTATCTTGAAAATAACATGAAAGGCTTTAAAAAAAAAAAAGATTTTGTTTTTGAGCGAGGGAGAAAGGGAAGGGCCCAATCTCCATAGTTGTACAACATTCGTTGTGAGTTTCATTCCACACAGGTGAATGTGGGACAGCTCAGGGGTGGGAACTGAATTGAGGGCCTCCCACATGGGAGGTGAGAACCTTCACATTTCAGCATATAGGTTTGCACAGGTTAGGGCCGGAATTCAATCCCGACTTTGCAATTGCAAGACAAGTGCTCAACCTGTTGACCTATTCCAGCATCCCAGGAAAGGCTTTAAGCAGGGGAGTGACAGTGTCACATTTGCATTTTGGAAAGCAACAAGGATTACAGGAAAAAATATTGGTAGCAGAAAAGGGGCTGTCACAAAAGCTTAGGATAGTGGTGTGCCAAATATTTCACATTTTCAGAATTTGTTGGGCCACATTCAAAGCCATCCTGGGCCACCGGTTAGACATGCCTGGTCTAGGAAATAGAAACAGCCTGCCCTGCACTGAAAGTGATAATGAGAATGGAGGGTATTTAAAAACTAGAGGATGGGGAAGCCCATCAGTGGGTTAAGCGCTCACTTTGCAGCCCCAGGGAGGAAGGATCAAATCCCGTCCCGGCCTGTGTGGACCCATATGCTGAACTGGGGAGTGCCCTCAGTTCAGTTCTTACTGGGGTAAGACCCCGGCCCAGTTCCTGCCCTGTGCAGCCCCGCCCACCTGTGGAATGAAACTATGTGGAAAAACCAATGATGTACAACTATGGAGACTGTTCTGGGCCCTCCCCACTTCTCTCTGTCTCTGTATCTCTGTCAAAAACAATAAAAATAAATCTTTAAAAAAAAAAAAAAGTAGAGGAGATAAGCTCTGATGCCCATTTGAATGTGGAAGGTAGAGTCCTAGATTAGGCCCTCAAGGTTGGTTTTTTTCCTCCACCCCTCTCTCAGTTCTTCAGTAATAAAAAGACCATCACAACACATTTATTTTTAAAATTTTATTAAAGTTTAACAGAACAATTAATTTTTCTTATTTTTTTGTTAACCCCAGTACAAAAATACAGTTGACAATGTGATAAAAATGGCTCTGCCTAGGGCTTGAAGGTTTGAGTTTCTCCAAAAGGAACAGGGAAAGCATGCTTCTAGCTGGGGCTGAGTCCCAGCACACAGCCATTCCTGCACACGCATGCCTGCAAACAGGGAAGCCCAAGAAGAGGAAGGAAGTTGCAGGGAGTCAAAAATAAGCCCAAGATTATTACCAAGAGAAAAAGAGCAGAAACAGGCTGGTCTCCTTGGTGAAGGGAGAATTACTCATTTCCATTAAGGATTTGTGTTTTAAACAATAAGCGATTTCTGCAATTGTAATATTGTAGAAAAGATGCTCCTGGTCTCCTTTCACCACCAAGGTTACTAAAGTGGGAGGAAATGAAAAAAGATTAAAATACTTAAGTGTGAACAGTAAACCTTCAAATGGCTCAAGTTTTGTGTCAAAAAGTATAATTCTCTACATTCAATGACAGACATTTAGGTGAAGAAGGGACAGAAGGAGGTCTGCCACATTATGCTTGATTCACAAACATGAAGACCAGCTTCTGTTAGCAGAACTCTTCCACAGTGAGAGTTGCTTCCCATGTAGGCAGGAGCAAGGTTTGTTTCCTGGTTGACCTAATTGTTCTCAGGGAATTCTCAATAGTCCCTCCCTGCTGCTTTCCTCTCAAAACACTAACTTTGATGAAAGAGATATTCATGTTACAACTCATCTTCAAGATGTTTCTCTCTGTAGGCATCACCCGTCAGCCTTTCTTGAGCTTCCTTCATCCCCTGAACAACTGCAAAATAAAAGGGGGGCGGGGAATAGATCTGTATTATTTGACATTTGACAACCAATATAGATCTTTATGTTTTAGGAGAAATATGAGAAGAGCACAGGATCTGGACTCATGTTGTAGTTCTGGATTTTAGCCCTGGAAAGTCATGTTACCTCTCTGAATTTGTTTGTCTATAAAATGAGATAATGCTACCTAACTTCATACAAGATTATTGTAAAAATTAAATGAAAATAGATAATAAAAGTGCTTTATAAACCATAAAGTCTGACAAAAATGTTACTTTGCTTAACCTCCAGAATTAAAGTTGTACCGTCATAGACTATACCTGTTTGCTTGACATTAAAGGAAAAGAAAATGCCTTCCTACCATCCCACAAATAATTTTTGGATGAATGTTTGTTTATCCAATTTCCTGTAGAGTTTACAGGTCACACTGATACATGAGTGTGCACGTGTGCTGGGAGGGAAGATGGTCTTCACTGACGGTGGTCATTTCTAGTATCAACTATACACGAAAGAAGCCAAGTTCTCAGGCAAAAGAGAAACCTGGAAAGGTCCTAGGTAGAGGAGACATGAAACTTTTTGTCTATCTCAGGGCACCCCTCTTGTGCATTTAGATATCAAGGAGGGCAGCTATTTTGGTACAGGATCCATATACAGTGGCAGGCCAAGAGTTAGGTAGAGCCAGAGGCTGTGAACCTCAGAAAACAAGCCTATTATCTCCTGAGAGAGGTAGTATACTTCATTTCCTTTCTGTTTTGCCTAAGCCTTTAGTAAATACAGGTTTGTATGTTCCAATTTCATGTTAGCTGAGTCATGGCGGATTCAGACAAAGGTCTATGTCCACAGTTGGACAGTGTTGAAGGATAATGTCAGCATGGAGATAGCAGTGGGAACATGAATGAAATTCTAAAGGGAAGGTGAACCTCAAGGGTCAAGAGTTGGGGACAAGTCCACCTGCCCTCCCCCATGTGGAAATTTTCCCTCTAATACCAACCTCCAGTAATCTGCATTTGGGTAAGGAAGATGGGAAGAGGATAACCTCGCCAGATCTGTTACCTCTCCTTATTCTGAGAAGTAAGTCTCAAGGACTCAAAACAGAACGTGATCAACATTCTGGTAGCGTAGCAATGGGGGATACATGGCAAACAATCCCCTTTTATAGATCAAAGGGGGAACTTCAGAAGAAAAACAGTGATAGTGCATGGCCTGAATTCCAACCCCTGCCTCTAGAATGATTGTGCTCAAGGCTAAGAGAACAAAAAAGTATGACTGACATAATTTCAACCGTCTTCCACCTGTCTGTACTGATGCTGTTCTCTGCCTGGAACATGCTTTTCACATTCTGCTGGCTAGTCTCATTCTTCAGGACTCAATTCAGTCCTCATCTCCTCTAGGTACGCCTTCTGAACTCTTCATGTTGGTCTACCCCCCACCCTGCTTCCATAGCTTGAAATGGGCTCCTCTTATCTGTCCACAGAGACAAATTCTTTTCCTTCGAGGTTCAATTAAAGTTTACTTTCTATGCAACCTTTAGAAGTGATCAGCTAACAGTCAACATGCCTTTCCTTTGAATTCTTAAAAGAGGAGCATTAGTGCAGTGGGAAAAAAACTAAGTTCTGGATTGAAACTCTGCCTCTGTGACATATTAACTGTGACTATGGGCAAGTGACCATCTCTGTGATCCTCAGTTCTTCAATTTCCTGTGGGTCAGTTAGTGCCCAATCGGACTGTAAGTAGCTCGGGAAGGGTCTGTCTTACCTTACTCCTATATTCTGCAGATTCTAGCCAAGAGCTAGCCACGCAGAAGATGCTCAGCTAACATGGTGAATTGCATTTCCTATCAATGACCTTGCACGTAGTTCACTGTAGCTAAATCTAGCAGCATACTCCCTCCTCTCTCAACAAAAACCATACCTTGCTCAGCATTGACGTAGAAATACTTATAGCTTGGGTTTCCATTCTCATTAATAATTTCAGGACGCACCTTGCCACTGGGATCTATTGTAGACAAAATGGTACAGGGGTTGAAATAATTACAACAGAGAGGTACTTCAAATACTAGATGGTATGCAGGCCTTCTAGAAAATGTGAACTGCCCTTCTTTGCAGTCCATTATCTCACCACCCTACCCCTTGTGTTTTATATTGCAATCACACTGAAGTCCTTGCAGTTCCCTGAACACCCTTCCCCCATGCCCTGGCAAATGCTGTTCCCTCTTCCTGACATGTTCCTTTTCTGTTTGATGATGATGGGTTCCTCTATTTTTATTTGTGTACCCCACAGAACTTAACAGAATGTTGAGTAAAGACTAGGTAGCCATTAAATATCTTTTAAAATATTGTAGAAAGACATCTGTCTGGTTCGTATTCCACTGCCTCAGCTGTGCTATGGTGTCAAAGGTGGGCATTATGGCTTATTTGTCCCTCACTCTGTGCTTGACGTATCGCTGATACACAAATGACTGCTGAATGAATGAATGGATGGTCAATACTCTGTCGTTACTCACAAAAGCAGTTAATAGAAAGAGCTTTCCTTCAAACTTGAAGTTCTGGCATTCAGAACTCCTCTCACTTTCTCTTGAAACTGGATTTTGTTTGCTTTTTGTTTTAGTATAGTTTCACTAGGTGGACTCAGTGCCTTGATTCACTTCTCGCTCCTTCCACATCATGGATCACCAGATAAAGATCTTTCACCTTACCCAGGAAAAGGATTCGTGGAATATAACCCCCATCAGGGCTGAAATCTTCATCCTTGGGTTCCTCTTCATCCTATTAATTGTAAACCTTAAGTCAGACCATGTCCCCTCTCTCCTCAAAATCTTTCAGTGGCTTCCTCTCTTTCTTAGTTATGGTAAAACCCCAAGTCCTTGCAGTAGCCTAAGAGGCACTATATGATCTGCCACCTGGCCATCTCTCTTCACTTCACGTCCTACCCCTCATTCAACCACACTAACCTGTGTGCTGTTGTTGTCATTAAATAAGCCAGGCCTGCTCCCAACTTGGGCTTTTGTGATTGTTTACCCTCCACCTGGAAACACTTCCCCTATTAGCCATATGACTCACTCCGTTTTCTGTTTTGAATCTTTGATCAAATGTCACCTTCTTTCCAAACCATCTTTGCAAACTATCCCTGCCCCACCCTTCATTTTTAGCCACAGCATTTACTACTACTGATACATTGTATTTTACTTATTTCTCTCTTTCCATATTCAAGTCCCCTATGTAATTTCAGTAAGGACAGGGAATTTTGTCTATGTTGTCCTTTGCTGATTCCCAATACCTATATCACTGACTTGCACACAGTATTTCTTACATGCATGAATCAATGAGACTGATGTATTAGCTACAATGATGGAGTCACACTCCTTCCAGCAGATACAACCACACAATTTGCTTTCTTTTTAAAAAATTTCCAAAATTGAAGAATGTTCACTGAAGGTATTTCCTTTGTGAGGTTACTCTAACTTACCACAGAAAGTGGTAGAGTTCATGTGCAGAGGAATCGATAGTAATTTTGTCATATAGTGCAGTCCCAATTTCAGAAGTTAAGTGGGGTCATTTCTTCACTTAATATAAGTTTGTCTTCTGTGAGGTATATCAGCATTCAGCTATCTACCAGCTCTAATATAAGCAATCCCCTAGCTGCCTCAACATTAACTGTTAGTGTGTTCTGATAATTCCCAGTACTATGTTTAAATAAACATTATTTTATAGAAATTTTGGGCTAGAAGTATCATCACAGAGCATCCAAGCATCCTACATTTGAAGAGTGTAGCCTAAAAGGCAGCACAGATAGACCACAGTACCTATCTTGACTAAATCACTTACTCTTTCAGGCCCAAGATGCTCTTTCTATAAAATGGGGATAGTACCAATGTCCTAAAAATTTCCTTCTAACTCTAAGATCTTATATTCTGATTTGGGATTCCAAGACCTCTGGTCTATATGAAGTATATACAGGATATCTAATGAAGAAACAGGAAGGTTGTACATATAAGCCTAGCACGAAGTAGGTTTTCAACTACTAAATCATATTTTGCAGGGAGTTGTAGGCTGCATCTGTGACTATACCTTCAGTTCAGCTATACAAGGATGTAAAAACATGTCATAATCATAGGCTAAGAATGATGTGACTTTTAAATTTAGTCACTTTATCCAATTCCTCACATCCTACTTCCTCCCACGAGTGAAGGCTGGATGGCTTTATTCTATAGCTAACACAAGTCTTGGTATTAGAAATCAAGAGAAAAACACATAAATACAAGTAGCCAGCTCTGCTGAATAAGATTTTATACCATTAATGATGGTAATTCTGAAAAAGACTTAAAAGTATAGCAAAAAGGAGAAACTCTGAAAGTCTTACCTCAAGATTTACCATAACAAAATTATGGGAAAGTTCTGAAATTTCTGTAGATTCTGCGAATTTGGGCTTTAAGGCTAGGGGGAAAAAAAAGATTTTGGAATAGAAAACACTGTTATATCCAAATCCTAATTTGTTGAGTTGATTCATAGAACTAACCCTTTTTTCCTTTTTTAATCTTTAGAATCAGAAATCAGGATATGTGAAATCTGGTCCTACTTCTGCCAATTACTTGCATAGCTATGTGACCTGAGTGACTGACTTCATTTCTCTGAAGTTTTTACCTCATTTATAAAATAAGGATAATGGTGTACAAATGAAAAAAATTACTAATAAAGAATGTAGTAACAATACCACTAATGTATACATATTATGCTATTTACAATAATTTTATATTTCTTTTCCAACTATGATTTTATTAAGTGTAGTATAGCAAATAAAAGAAAAACAAAACAAAACTGCCAAGTGGCGGGCTAGTTGGTATAGCAGAAAGAATACATACTACCGGTACATAGTAAGATAACTTGGGGTTCTAATTGCATTCTCACCTCCTTCAAGAAGAAGTCTCTACTTCTCATGTCTCTCACTCTAAACTTCAGCTTCTTCTAACATTTACTAGCCACGTGACTAAGGTAGCACTTAATCCCATACTTTACCTTACTCTCCAACGCCTTGCAAATACAACTGCAAATTTCTGGAAGCAGAGACTCTATTGTCATATACTTCTTGTGTACTCCTTAAAGCAATCATCAGTGCTGGCCCAAAGTCACTAGTCATATTTTTTAAATGATAATATTTGATAACACATGTGAGGTTTGATCATTTGCACTAACCTTTGCAAGCTCCACACCAGGACTTATGGATAATCACCATCAGGGGCAATCCACTTAAAAACAAAACAAAGTAATTATAATCTAGTAATTCCACTTGAAATCTATCATAATAAAATGACTAATTTATGAAGACAAAGATTAATGTACAAAGATGTTCATGTAGTATGATATTAATTGGGAAAATTTTACGACAACCTATTCAATAACAGATTACTATAGCAAAATTATTGGTAAGTACTGACATTTCTATCTATTCTGCAAATTTGGGTTTTAAAGCTAGGGAGCAAACAATGAAACTTCAGAAAAAAAGAAATTAGAAAAACGGTACCTTTGTGATCAAAACAAAAAGAATATAATACTTAGGAATAAACTTAACAAAGAACATGAAGGACTTATACATGGAAAACTGTAAGACACTATTAAAAGAAATTGAAGAGGATACAAAGAAATGAAAAGATATTCTGTGTTCATGGATTGGAAGAATCAACAAAGTTAAAATGGCCATATTACCCAAAGCAATATAATTTAGACATTCTTTCAAGAAATAGATTTTTAAAAAATCATCAGATTCATATGGAACCACAAAAGATACCAAATCACCAAAGCAATCCTCCAAAAAAAGAATAAGGCTGGAGGCATCAACCTCCCCGACTTCAGTCTATACAACAAAGCATCAATAATCAAAATAGCTTGGTATTGGCAGAAAAATAGACATATAGACCAAAGGAACAGAATCGAAAATCCAGAAACAAACCCAAAAATATATGGACAGATAACTTTTGACAAAGGAGCAAAAAGTATACAATGAAGAAAATAAAGCCTCTTCAGTAAATGGTGCTGGGAAAATTGGAAAACCACATGCAAAAGAATGAACTGTGAACTGTCACCATATACCAAAATTAACTCAAAGCGGATTAAAGACCTCCACATAAAACCCGAAACAATAAACTGCATAGAAAAAAAAAAAGTACTAAAGTTATAAACCTTGGGTTCAGGAAGCACTTTATAAACGTGACCCCAAAGGGAAGTAAAAGTGAAAATAAATGAATGGGACTGTATCAAACTAAAAAGCTTCTGCACAACAAAAGACATCATCAACAAAGTAAAAAAGAAACAAACCAAATGGGAGAAAATATTTGCTAACAATGCCTCTGATAAGGGGCTAATATAAAAAATATATAAAGAACTCATACAACTCAACAACAAAAACACAAACCATCCAATTAAAAAATGGGCAGATGACCTAAACAGACACTTGCCCCATAAAAACATACAAGCAGCCAGCAGATATGACAAAATGCTCAACATCATTAGCAATAAGGGAAATGCAAATTAAATCTATGAGATACCACATCTGTTAGAATGTCTATAATCAACAAGACAAGGAATACCAAGTGCTAGGGAGCCTGTGGACAAAAAGGAACCGTCATACACTGCTTGGTGGGAATGTAAATTGGTACAACCACTATGGAAAGCAGTATGGAGATTCCACAAAGAATTAAAATGGAATTGCTATATGACCCAGCAATCCCTCTTCTGGGTATCTACCCAAAAAACTTGAAAACCTGAATTAGCAAAGATGTATGTACCCCATTGTTCATTGCAGCACTGTTCACGGTGGCCAAGTCGTGGAAGCAACCAAAGTGTCCTTTGATAGATGACTGGATAAAGAAGTTGTGGTACATTTACACAATGGAATACTATTCAGCGATAAGATAAAATACAGTCATTTGTGACAACATGGATGGACCTTGAAAACATCTTATTAAGCGAAATAAGTCAGACTGAAAGTATCAAAAATCATGACCTCCCGTATAGGTGGAATATTAAACTGAAAATAACAAAGAAACAATTCATGAACATAGTCAATAGTTTAGTAGTTACCTGAGGGTGGTGGGTGGGAGAGTAGGGGAGCTGAGCTGACTCTGGATGGTGAGAACATAATGCAATACAGACAATGTCATTTAAAATTGTACATCTGGAACCTATGTAATTTTTGCCAACCAGTGTCACCCCAATAAATTTAACAATACATGAATAAATAAAACTAGGGAGAAAAGACTAGAAAACATCAAATTATAGTATTTCTAAATGTTATGGCTATATAACCAGTGAAAATGCTATTAAAACTTTTCATTGGTATGTTAAATTAAGAAGTAGAATACAAAAATATTATTTATAGTTTGGTTTTTTTTTTTACTTTTTTTTTTAAGATTTATTTTTATTGTTTTTGACAGAGAGATACAGAGACAGAGATAGAGAGAAGGGGAAGAGCCCAAAACAGTCTCCATAGTTGCACATCACATTTTTCCACAGTTTCATTCCACAGGTGGGCTGGGGGCTGTACAGGGCAGGAACTGGGTTGGGGTCTCACCCCAGTGAGAACCAAACTGGGGGAACTCTCCAGTTCAGCATATGGGTCCGCAAGGGTTGGGGCCAGGATTTGATCCTCGGTACCCAGGGCTGCAAAGTGAGTGGTTAACCTACTAAGCCATCCCGGCTTCCCCTATAGTTTGGTTTTAATTATACAAAGTAGAGAGAGAAAAGAGCCCAAAAGAAATGTGCCCAAACATAATAGCAGTTATCCCTGGATAATGGGATTGTGAATTTTCCTATACTGTTTCTATATTTTCAATTTTTTTATGATTAAATGTAATTTTTATAATCAAGAAGGAAAAGCCTTTTCTTTCTAAAAATAGTAAGAAACATAATTCACCAAACCAGTCTTAGTCAGATGTTAAGCTCTCAAGGCTCAAATGCCAACTTGCAGAAGTCCTGGGTAAGCAGCCATCATCTTATTCCCGTATCACCAAACCATCATAACTCTGTATAACACTGTATTTACTACACTGAACTCTATCTATTATTTACCCATCTCCCGACACTGGACTTGGATCTTCCTAAAGGAAGACACTCTTAGCTGTCTATATATCCCCTACATCTGGCACATAAAATATTGATAATGAACAATTATATAATAATTACTATGTGCTAGGCATTATTCCAAGTATACATAAACTAATAAGTGTCAAATTAAGCATTTGGCTATCCCATCACAGGCTTATTACAAATTGGTGATGGAATTCTGCTTCTAATACTTGTAAAAACTTATAAACCAAATAAGCAGGGCAAGCTGAGATGAGAAATGGGATCCAAGCCAACTATAATTAACAGCCAAAATGTGCTAAACATTTGTTATACAATACTGTGGTATGCATTTTATAGGCATTATCCTCACAATCCTAAGGTAAATATTAATGGTCTTATACTAGGAATGAGAAAATTGAGACTCCCAAATTAAGTAAATGGCCACATAAAATCTAGGTTCTGCCACTTACTAATTCATAAGTCTGAGTCCAAAACCAATGTTCTTTCTGAACATTGCTTACTTCAATTTAGAATGGTAATCCAGAATTCACTGATTTATATCCAACTCAGCCAACAATCAACTTAGAATCACAGAATGAAGGTTGAAAGGACTTAAGAGATTCCCTAATCCAAATCTCCATGCAGAAATCCTCCCTCATCAGAAACTAAAGGTGGTCCAGAATGACTGATGAGCAAGAAATACATCACCAGCCAAGGCAACCCATCCTTTTACAACTCTATGCATTTCCAGAGCAGTTTAGAATGTCCTGCTACCTCCTTTCTCCCAAAGAAACTACTATTCAGACTTCTAGAGTAGAGGTCAGAAAATTACAATTTGTACTTAATCTAGTCAGTCCACTGCCTACTTCTTTCTGTAAGGCTGTGAGATGTATTTTTTTACATTTTTAAATGGTTGAAAAACAAATCTAAAGAATAGTGCCATGTAATATGTTAAAATTAAATACAATTCACATTTCAGTGTAGTTCTATTGAAACACATTCACACTCATTTTTATACTTATTGTCCATGACTCCTTGTTACAATGGCAAAGCTGATAGCAGCAACAGAGACCCTATGGTCCACAAAGCCTAAAATATTTGGCTCTTCACTGACTCTTGTCCTAGAGTGACAGTTCATATATTAATCCCTGTCTGAAGCCTTTACAAAACCAGCTTCTCTCAACAGCTAGTTAGTCCTTTCCTCCCCTGTGATCATCCTCTAACCACTATAATCACCAGCCCCTCACATCTGTAATTATCTGTTTATATTTCTCACCAAATTATTTATATATATAGCAAAGACTATACCTAATTTATCTTTGAAAATCACAAGCGTTGGTAAGGTAGATACCTACCATTTAATGAAATCAATGAAAGACAAGTTAAAGTGACATTTTGCTTGATATATAGAATGAAGCACAAATGATAGACATCTAGCCTCTCATTAATGAAGTATGCACTTAGTATTTCAAAGGCAAAACATTAAGACATGTGTATCTAAAATGTTACATTAAGTACATGAAGAATATAGTTAGTGAGATTTGAGCCAACTCTCTTGTTCTGAAAGATCTAATTTTATTAGATAACATAATCCAGTGATTATGTTTTTCACTTCCACTAGAAGCAAAGTGTCTCAGGACAGAAACCAGTGGATTTATCTGTGACCCTAGGCCCCAGAATAGAGACTAGCAAAAAGTTTAGGTACAGTACTTAAAAAAACTATTTGTGGTATGAAAGAAGACCAGCGCAAATGCAGAACTGTGCCATCTTCAGTTTCTGTTCACAATTGTTTTAAGTAATTCATCCAGTCTGCTCTCCCACAATTCAGATGGGAGAAAATCAGTATTGTGTGTGTTATCCAAAGTAGAATCCAATCTAAGTAGGCCCTTTCCACCTGAGTTCTGTCTCCTGGAGAAATTTGCCAAGATCCTCCAAACTCAAGGCCTGGCACAGAGGAATTCAGGAAAGTGAGTGAATCAGTCACAATAGCTCTAGTATCACACATAAATACACTGTGCAGACATTCAGATTCTTCTTCCCAGAGAAACACAGAGCAGTGGAGGTTAGACAAAGAGCCACGGCTTTCCCTTCTACCGTTATCTGCTTAGTGAAGGCTCTGGCTCAGATACTGCAGAAACATGTTGGCCAGTTGAGGCAGGTTCTCATTGTTGGGATGCATTTTGGTGTAGGAAATAAACTGGCGTCGGAGGCGACTCAGTTCTGCCATGGACAAGGGCCGGGTAAACTGAAGATGCTCCGTGGTGCCAGGAAGCTTGAGCAGATCTCCAGGGACAGCACTCTTCTGCGCTTCCATCAGTCTCGCCAACACTTGGCTAGTGACCTGATCCAGCTGGTGCAGAAAGCTGCCAGAGGCAAGGGGCTGGGACTGTGTAGACTGATGGGGTGGGAGAGCCCGGCTCTCAAACAGAGCAGCCTGGATCTCTGCCAGGGGCAACGGCTCCTCTAAACCCACCAAGGTGAACAGGGGCCGGTCCCAGCGGTTCTGGGAGTCAGGAACCTCGAAGCGCTGTGTTAGGGCCTCCAGAAGTTCGGTAGGGTAAAAGGCACTAGACACACGTTTTGCAGATTTCTCGAATTCCGGAGTCACGAGAGCTGGAAGATCTGGAGCCTTGGTTTCCTCTCGCTGCAGTTCCTTGGATATGTCTGCCTGGGGTCTCCCATTTACTACACAGTCCACTGCTTGCAGCTCCCTGGAGGCATGGGTGTCCACTGCCAAAGGTCGCCCTCTCCCCTCAGCGCGCGGTTGCCAACTCACACTGATGTTCAAGTTCCGGTTCTCTACAGTATCCACCCGAGGACTCGGGCTAAGACCACCTGGCCATACGCAGTAGACCAGGCAGAGAGAGGTGCGTGCCGCCCGCGCCAGGCAATAGAGCTCGTAACGAAAGCCCTTGATGTAGTTGAGGGAATCGAGGATGACCACATCGTGACGACTAAGGCGCCGCTCCACCGCAGCTCGCAGGGCCCCACGCAACGCCTTCTCACGAGCCGAATCACCATACACTGTCGCGTCCTCCGCGCCGAGCACAGCCGCGTCGTCCACGACGTATACGGCGCGGCCTTCCGCCGCCAGCACCCCACGAAGCTCCTCAGCTCGTCGGCTCTTGCCGGTGTAGGGTAGCCCGCAAAACACCACGAGCGGCATCTTCCCAGGGCGCGGCCATGTGCAACTGCGCACGTGAACTTCCGGGTTGTCGGCGTCTCCGACGCAAAGCGGAAATGCAAAATGCGCTTCCGGTTTCCCTGGACTCTTAAAGGATCTCTTGTTGCTATGGAAACAGGAATTCTATGGCAACTAGACTCATGTCCTGCTCTCTCAGAAATAAGATGGAGACTAGATTGGCATCAGTTATTTATGTCAAACGTTTATAGGCCTCAGGAGAATGTGATCTCCCAGTGGCCAAAGACTTCGCCCAACAATCTATAATGTGGCCTTAATGAGCATTAAATATTGCAAAACAATCACCACTATAACATCCAGAAGATAATTCAAAAATGCTAGTTCCTCTTCATTCTTCACAGCTAGTGACTCTCAGTATCTGTTTATTCAATAACCATTTCAATCATTCAACATCTCCATGTTTGGGGATTCAGAGATGACAATAAACCAGTTCCCCCAAAGGAGATCAAGGGTCTGAATGAGAAGAATTACCGGTAGGCCCCTGCAAGTAGAGTAACAGTACTATAATGGGTAAATGTAGGTTGGGTTGTAAAAGCACAGAAGAGAAAAAACAATCTGCCCAGAAAAATCGCTGAGGACTTTATCTAGGAATAGTCATTTGATTTAGGACTTGAAAAACTAACAGGAATTTTTCTCCTGGGTAAGGTTACCAGATAAAACACAGGATGCCTTAGTTAAATTAGAATTTCAGATAAACAACAACAAAAAATGTTTTTTAATATGTTTCAAATATTGCATGGGGCATATTTAAAATTGCCTATTGTTTACCTTAAATTCAAATTTAAATGGCATCCCTTATTTTTATTTGCTAAGTCTGGCAACCTTATTCCTGCAGGTGTGAGACTCAACCATGAAGCTGCAGAATCTGTCCTAGCATAAGCAAGCATTATAGTTTGGTAGGTGCAGAAGTAGGTATTTTTGTGCAAGTGTGTATATATACAAAGTAGGTGCACATATCTTGGGTCTTTGTATCTCTCCAGTACAGTATAGTAGAGAACACTCATTCAAGTCTTGGTCTGCTACTTCCAAGCTGTATACACTATTGTCAAGTTATTTAATCATTCTGTATCTCAATTTCCTCTACTGTAAAATAATAACTCATATTTCACAGATTGAAACAACCTCATAGGTTGTGAGGATTAAGTAAATTAATGCATGTAAGCACTGAGCTCAGTGTTTGGCCTTCTGTCCTCTGCTCTGCCCTTTCTTATTCCTTTGTACCAGTTGTCTGTGCACAAACAAAACTCACTTGGAACCTGAGACTACTAAACTTGAGTCATACTAGGCAGTATGGTTTACTGGTTGAGTGCAGGCTCTGAAGCCAGAGTGCTTACATCTGAATCTTGGCTTCACCACTTACTAGCTGTGTGATCTTCGGCAGGTACTTAACTGCTCTGTGCCTCGGTTTATCATCTCTAACATGAAAGTAAAGAAACAGGACCACCTCAAAAAGGTATTGTGAAAAATAAGTTAATTCAAATAATTCAAAGTCTTGTGCATAGAAAGCACTTAATAAATGTTAGATGGTATTGTTGTTATCAGGCAACTACTGTCCTTGCTCTGTCTTGGCATGACCTTCATCTAAAATTACTGCTAATTGATGTCTGAAAAGTGTTTTACCACCATCAATAACCTAAAACCATAGCTTATACCTGGCAGCTGCTTCTCTCTTCCCATCTTCCAGTGTCCTCCAATGAATGTGATCTCCAAAACCTAGAAGGAAAGAGCCTTATAAACATTGACACATGAACAAAGGGCAAAGACCCAAGTAAAAGGTAAATAAGTTCAAATGCAGTCATTAAGCCCTAATCCAATACGTCCTTATAAAAACAGATTAGGAAAGACACTGATAGAGGGAAGACAATGTGAAGATACAGAAAGAAATACCCACTTACAAGAAAAAACCAACCCTGCCAACCACTTGATCTTGTTTGAACATCTAGCTTCCAGAATTGTGAGAATTGTTTAACCAAATCTGCGGTATTTATTATGGCAGCCCTAACAAATTTAATACATGTCACTCACTATACATTTATCAAGACCCATAGAATGCATGGCACAAAAAATAATGTGTCAACACTGGTTCATTAATTGTAACAACTGTACCACACTAATACAAGATGTTAATAATAGGGCAACTGGGGAACTGGAGATGGGGGGAAGGTAGAGGGGTGAGGGCTTATAGGAGAACTCTGTATTTTCCCATTAATTTTGCGATAGACCTTAAACTGCCCCCCCCCCCAAAAGCAAAACAACAACAACAACAAAAAACAGCCTTCAATTAACTAAAAATAATCCAGGGGATATATTCAAACAGGAAATTAGAGACAAGTGTAGAGATAAATCAGAAGTTATCCAGAAAGCAGCACAGAGAGATAAGGAGATAGGAAATGTGATGGAGGGGCCAAAAGACAGAGGACAGATTAAGAAAGACTAGTATGAGGGCAGGCTCATAAATTTTACCTCCACTGTAATATTATTTTTTACATTAGACAAAGCTGAATTTAACCAGTTCTGGGTAATCACATGGCATCTCCCCATCATCATTTCTTGACCTTGCACACACAGATGCTTACATTTTTCACCCAGTGCATATCGAAATGGAAGTGTTCAGACGTTCAGTTCAGTGCGCTGTTATTGAATTCTTAACAGTGGACAAAGTTCCTCCAACTTTTTTGAAATTTGTGAGAAAGAACGTGAAGACTTCTTGAAAAGGGATCATTATGGGTGATGAAACTTGGGTCCATCATTATAAGCTGGAGAACAGAAGGCATTCTGTGGAATACCGCTATAAGAGATACTCAACCGAAAAAATGCAAGTCAGGCCTCGGTTGGGAAGGGGATCCCTTATAGCAGTATTCCATGAACAACTTTTTGTTCTCAGGGTCATGATGATGGACCTAAGTTTCATCACTTGTAATGATCTTCCTTAAAAAGTCCTCAACTTCTTTTTAAAAAATTTCAAAAAAAAATTAGAGGAACTTTTTCCATTGTTAAAAATTCAATAACGGGATGGATAGCTCAGTGGTTGAGCACTTGCCTTGCAATCATGAGGTCCAGGGTTTGATTCCTGGCCCGGGCCCATGCAAACCCATATGCTGAACTGCGGCATGACTGATAGCCACTGGGATGGCAGGTGTTGAAGGTTCTCACCTCCCATGGTGGAGGCCCCCAGTTTGATTCCCACCCCACATGGCCCCACATCCACATGTGTAGAATGAAGCATGTCACAGGTAGTGATGTGTAGCTGTGGAGACTGATCTGGGCCCTCCCCACTTCTCTCTCTCACTTTCTCTCAAACAATAAAATAAATCTTTAAAAAAAATATCACCACAAGCTAAGTGGACTAAACTTGCCAGTTAGAGTTAAAAGACAGAAATGGTCAACTTTGGGTTAAAAAACAACTATACGATGTTTATAAGAGCAACTAAAACAAAAGGGACTTATAAAAGTTGAAAATAGAATTATTAAAAATATATGCCATGCAAATGTCAGGCCAAAAAAGTGAGGGAAGCTAGACTAATATTAGGTCAAATAGGGATGCTGGGATGGTTCAGTGGGTTGAGTGCTCATCTTGCAGCCCCGGGTCCGGAATCAATTCCCAACCCCAGCCCATGTGAACCCACATGCTGCACTGGGATGTGACCCCATTTGGGTTCTCTCAGGGGTGAGCCTCCAATGTGGGAGGTCCCAAGCCTGGTTCCTGCCCTGCGCAGCCCCATGCCCACCTGTGGAACAAAACTATATCAAAAACTAATGTACAACTATGGAGACTGCTCTGGGCCCTCCCCCTTCTCTCTGTCTCTCTTTCAAAAACAATAAAAAAAGAAAAAATTAGGTCAAATAATATTTCTCCATAAACCTGAGCTACTCAGAAGCTAGCTGACAAAGCTTAAAGTCACAGGAGGTTATTACTAAGAGAGACCTTCTCAAGCAGTGCTGTTCAACAGAACTTTCTGCAATTATGAGATATTCTATATCTATACTGATCACTATGGTAACCACCAGCCACAGGTGGCCATTGTGTACTTGAAATGTAGCTAATGCAACTGAGGAGCTAAATTTTATATTGTGATTAATTAGTTTAAAATTTAAGAGTGACATGGGGCTAATGCTACTATATTAATAGCACACACTTCGAAATCAATTAGCCTTATATTATGAAGGTGTAGAAAAGGGCAGGGCCTACCCAAGACCACAGAGGAAGCCACAACCAGAATTTAGTTCTCCTGATTCCTAATTAACATGCTTTTCCAGTACCCTAACACTTCCCTAGCTGTCCTAATGCATTATCCTTAAGAGTAATAGTAGAGGTGTAATTTGAAACAATTTCACTGCATGTACAAAATTTCTTTAAAAATTCTTAAAAAGTACATTGGATTTTTCATAATAGTAATAATAATTACCACTATTACTTTTTGAGTGCTTACTTTATATGATAATTACAATAACATAATGATAACAATATTAATAATGACTAACACTCATATGGCATTTATTATATGTCAGGCATTATTTTGCATGGATTAATTTATTTAATCCTCACAATAAATTTATAAAATAGAAACTCTATCCCCATTTTACAAATATGGATGCTGAAGGTAAATAGCTTGCCCAAGGTTACAATGCCAAGAGGTGACAAAGCTGAGATTAGAACCTAGGTGGTAGAGTTCCAAAATCTGTAGTTTAACCCCTCACACTTTACCACCTCTCTAGCAAAGATTAAATTAATAAATGAATTAAGGAATGTAGCTTCCAAAATGGAATGAAAACATTGACTTCATATCTGGAAAACTTGGGTCCTTTCATTTCTCTTAAAAAATAACTTGAAAGAGTCCAGTGTTTACCTTTGTTACTAAAAATCACCTGCTCCCCAACACCACCCACTCCACCCATGCCAACGTGGAACATTTGAAGAGAGTCCAATTTCCTAAAGTGTCACCTGCACAGCCACTTAATTTATGCCAATTAGCTGCAAAGTGAGCTGAAGGCTCCCACATCAGCATCTACCTCCCTAAGACACTAATAAAAAGAAAAAAAAAAGAAAAAATAGGAAAGTGACCATTTCTAAATATAGCATTTACATCAGAATTCCCAAGCCCCTCATCCTAAAATTGTTTTCATGAGTGTAAACTAAAAACATCAGAAAACTATTATCCGCCCCCTCTCCCTGCTGATGAAATAAAGGGTCAAGTGTCAGAGCTGGCAGCCAAGCCTCTAAAACAGGTAACACTGTACCTGAGAGGTAGAATAACACTGCGGTTAAATAAAGTCTGTCTGCAGTCAAACAGACCTGGGTTGGAATCCTAGTTCATCCACACTCACTGTTTTCAAAAATGCAAAATAATGCCTAACAAAGGTATCTATTCCATAGGGGTGTTGTGAATGTGAATAGGACACAGTGTGGAAGGTGAACACTGCATTTGTCAGTGACAATTTTTATTCCCGGAGACCTGACAAACATTCATTTCTGTTTCAGGCAGAACACATGAACTATCCACATGAACAGCTTTCTTATTTCTCCTTTAGGTCTTCAAAGGAGTTTCTGCACTAAGAGGTAGGAGTGGTGTGTACTAGTTAGGAGCCCTGGCTCTGGGATTTGCGGCCCAACTAGCCCACTTACTAGCTTTGTGATTGTGTGCCCCATTCTTGGTTATCTGTGAAATGGGAATGATAATATTATCCATCTTAGAAGGTTATTATAAGTATTAAACCAGCCAATATGTGAAAAATGCACAGAACAGTGCTTGGCATTTACCAAAGCACTGTTGATATATTCAAATTTTTGAATATATCAAAAATTTGATATATTCAAATTTTTAGCACATGGAGAGTAACAAAATTATTTTAGAACTCTAGAATGTTAGAGCTGGAAGGACTCTTAGAAATCATTTTTAGTTCAACTCTCTTATTTAAAATATGGTCATCAGGGAAGACCACAGCTATCTACCATATATGGTCTGACCAGGATTAAAACCCAGGCCTCCTGATTCCTATTCAGTGCTCACACCACACCACTGTACTTCCTCTTCTTAATGGAAACAGATCATTCTGTCTCTCCTGTCTGCAAACCATCAGGCCACCTTCTGGAAAGAGCCAGAGCTACTTACACTTAACATGTCTGGAAATAAATCTTACTCATCAAGGTTTTTAGGAACCATTGCTTCGGGCAGCACTTTTGTGAAAGGTGGGGTTGGGTGGTCTATAATCTATTTCCCAAGAATTCATCCCAAAAGATGCAAAAAAAAAAAAAGTTTGAAATATTATTATTTCCTTTCAGGAACAATGAAATATTCTTTGTGAAGACATAATAGTAAACATTAACTAAATACTTTCTAAATTTGTAACACAATATTAAGTGCCTTTTGTTTTTTCATTTATCATCACAACACAGATCCAGCCTCAAGGTGCCTTCCTACCGGTATGTGCTCCTAGTTACCTGGGTTTCCTTGCTTACAGTACATATTACAGTGTCATGCTTACTTGTCTTGACTATAAGCTGAAGACAGGAATCACAATGATCACATATACCATTCTTTCAACAAATATTCCTAAGCATGAATAAGAAAAACAGTCCTGGCTTCCTGGGGAGACTCTATTTCTCAAAGATGGTTGCAACACCACCTCCCATTCCATATGTTCTTCTTATAATGTGAATTCAACATTCCCCGTGGTGGAGGGGTGGGGTCTAAATGTCCCTCCCCCTTAAACATAACCATACAGAGTACAGTATAACTGATGATAGATGATAAAAATGCTATGCACTTTCACCTTGTTCTTTTGGTGCACTTACTCCTAGAATAAGGTGACCAGATTTTAACATTGGTAAAGCAGGACACCATTGACCCGGGGGGGAGGGGGTTCTTGATTAAAAATTTGGTCTATCTCCCGCCATTCCCTAGCTTGTCGTGCATTCTTTCCAAAAATCGGGACTTTTTTAAAACGCCGTGGGACACGGGACAAATTGTTAAAAATCGGGACTGTCCCGCCAAAAGCAGGACGTCTGGTCACCCTATCCTAGAACCCAGCTGTCTTACTGTAAAAAAGTCCACACTAGTCCATGAAGAGACTACACGGAGTACCCAGCTCAACCGAGGCTCCAGACATCATGGAAGTGAGTAACATACTTTTCTTATTATGCTTTGTTTGAATTCCTCATTCACTGAATCATGAATATAATAAAGTGATTTCTTTATGCCACTAAATTTTGGGGTGGTTTATTATGCAGAAATGGTAACTGGAACAATGACACAGAGCTCATTGTCTAACAGGGAATAAAGATACTGATTGCATGACTCCAAGGGAGTGCCTACAGCTAACATAGTAACTGGAAAGTAGTAAATTATTTGTTAATGTCTGAGGTTGTTACTACTCATGTGCCCATGGTTACAGATGTGGAACTACGTAAGCTTTGAGAAGTTAAGTAACTTGCCCTAGGCCTCTTAGCTAGTTAGTGACAGAATAAATTAAAACTCAGATCTAAATCCATAATCCTAACACTATATTCTTCTGTCTCCTTTGGAAGTTACAACTTTGTACTATTAATAAATATACAGTAATGTCTTAAAATGGGATTATCAGTATTTAAAAATTCTGGCCCAGGAGAATTCACCATTCAGTTTCATCAATGAGATGGAAAAGCAAATATCACCTCTCAAAGACGTGTTCCCTGACCTTCCTAGCTCAAGTAATGCCAGCTCCCTCATCATTTCCAGCCTTTCTACTCCATCCCAGTTTCATTTTCTTCCCAGCACTTATCCTTAGCTGAAACTCTTATTAATTTGTTCATGTGTCTACTCTCTGTTTCTCTGACTTGAATATAAGCTCATGAGAACAGGAGTTAGGAGTTTTGTTTTGTCCTGTCTACCTCTATTTTCCTAGTGCCCAAGATACCATAGTACCTGGAATATGGTAGGTGATCAAAAATTATTTACTGAATGAAGGAGTAACTGTAATCAGGCACATTGAATGTCCACCCAATCTCATCACCCACCAATAAATGTACAAATAGGGAGAATTAGGGAAAACAATTTAAAACAGGACTGCAGCACAGTCAGTGCATACAGTTAGGTCAGTACAAAAATAATGGAAGGGGAGGGGAATCCATGCTGATACTCACCTACTTAGAAAAGTATAAACCCTGAGTTACAATGAAGAGGTAGGTTATAGGATGGGGGTGGGGGTGTCAGGTTAGGTCACATCTGCTAGCTTCTATTCATACCAGTCCCCTCAGTCCTCAAAAAAAAGTGTTGTTCACTGACTGAACAATAGAAGGGGCAATTGTTGCAAAACAAAGTTATTGTTCACTGACTGAACAATAGAAGGGACAATTGTTGCTTACCCCTCTAACATCAGACCTTACCCCTTCTTTATTGAACCTGTACCCCCTCCCTGGAATGCAGGTGCTGCTCCACCCAGGGCAAGGAGGAGACAGTACCTTGTTCTCCAGGGAAGGGGTGTGGAGGGAATTTTCAAATTCAGGGCATGAGTCTCTGCAAATGCAAGTCCACAAAGGACCTAGTTCTCCTAACCGGAAAGATGACCTTTCTGAGGACCTACCAAGTGCTAAACTATGCTGGACTCTTAAACATGCTTTTTATAATATAAGGGCCATTCCTTATCTCACCTCAAGATTTTAGAGAGGCCTCAAATACAACTTCCCTATCACAACATTCCCCAGAACCGCTTACTCCCTAACCCCAAAAATCTTCAAACTCCAGGAAGGGATGGAGAGAATTAAAATGAATCTGGCCTGGCCTAAGAGATAGAACGGTAGGGGGGTTCGGGGGATCGTGTTTAAAAGAGTTATACTGGGCTGGGACCCAGGATGAGTAAAGGTTAAGATAAGAACGCGGTCTGACCCTTTCCAAGCCCAGTATGTCCATCAGAAGAGGTGACCAGGAGCAGGAAACTGAGGCCCAGCAAACAGGTGGCCCCGAGACGAGGCCGCGGGTCCATGGTGGTAAAAGCGCTGGGCCACGGGTTCGAGCAGACGCAGGAACGGAGTCCTGGTGAGGTCCGCGCCGTTCCCCCAAGTGCGGCTCAACCCAACCCCTCGCGCTCCCAGATTTTTTTTCTAACCCTGAAGGAAGTGATGTTAGACGGATGTGGGTGGTGCCTCTGGGGTCCGGTGTGGGACCGAGTGGGTTTAAAGGTGCAGATCACGTAGAAGAGTACGGGTGTTGCTCTCTAGCTCAAGTTGCTTCCTGCCCACCCGCCACTCCTCCATTCTGGATATTCAGTGGAAGGATTATACGGGGAAAAGGTGGGTGGAGATGGGCGGGGGAGGCTCGGGCGAACCGTTGCTGGTAGCATCCTTCAGCACGCGAGTCCCACCCCCGCAAAAAACCGCTGCGCATAATATTCACAACACAAGTTACTTATGAAGCTAGCCGGTCCAAACTGTGGGCGAGTTGCCCATTGGCCTCGGGTCCCACCGTCCCCGCGGCAAAATATACAAGACGTCAACGGGATTTCAGTCTTAGGTTCCTGCTCAGGTCTCCAGGCGCCTGGCAAACCTGATGTGCAGTGCACGGTCGCTGTACTTTGCAAGAATGTCTCTTGCTGATAGAGAAGCGCTGGACCTTATTTTTCATTGCAACTGCAGTTCTTCCATTCAGGAATTATGCAACTAACTGATACAAGTTCCGAGAAAACCAAACTTGGCATCTCTTACTGCAAAACTGACCTCGCTCAAATATTTCTCAATTGTTCCTCTCTGATGCATAACAGGTCAAAATTTCCCATCTCTCCCCCTCCCTGAGTGGAGACTAATTGGGTCGCCCTAGTGGAGTCCGACAGTGCTTACTTAAAGCCTAGCGGAAGACATCCGATGAAGTACATGCCCAGACAAAAATTCACACCGCCCTTTTCTTCTCCCTTCACGGAGGCACGGACACAATTGAACGTTCGGAAGACTGCAAGCTCCAGAATGCCGCGCGGCCACCTGCACCTGCCGCCTTCCTATTGGGGGGCGCAGAGCCGCCTGGGCTTTGTAGTTCGCTTATGCTCTCCCGGGATAGGCTGCTCTGGTGCGGGCCGGCTGTGTCACGTGGGCCCCGCTCCCGCCGCCGCCGTCTTTCTCTGTCTTGGCTGAGGCAGCCATCTTGCTCTTGCCGCGTGCTGGTGTTGGAGGACCCTCCCTGCTTCAGGTGAGACCCCCGGCGGTCCCGCCACTCCACGGCCATAGGCCGCTGCACACGGTCTCCCCCCGCCCTCTTCTTCCGACACCCGCCAACCGCTCGGGCTGCCACTTCCGCCGTGGAGTGCCAAGTGGGGGCGGAGGCGGGTGGCCTGGCCTGTCGGTTACCGGCGGCGTAGCTGGGGGTCGGCACCTGAGGGAAGGTCCCCAGCACCACTACCCCTTGTGGGGACGAGCGGGCCCACAGTTGCCACCCAAATCCAGCTTCAGGAGGCGAATGATCCTTCGCCTATGTCCTGTTACTCTTCATCATTCACAACAATGCTGTGAGCTTTGAGCTCTATGCAGCCTGTCGCAGTCTCGTTTGATCCTGCCCTACAGAAAGGGAAACAGGTTAGCAGCCCCCGGCCCCCTGACTCTTGGGACCGAATTACGCTGCAGCGTTCTCCACCTCCTACGGGCAGTATTCGTTTACAATCGGCCTTCTACGCTGAGACATTGCCTTGCCCATCCTCATAGCCCCATCACTGCTTGGTGCTTAGTAGGCTGTCAGGAAGTTGACGGTTGACCGACAGGCACAGTGTTACATAGCTATTGAATGGTGGTCTCAACTTCCGTCCCGACTTTCACTATGCCGCTATGTCCACTTGGAACGGTAACAATAGTTACCAGTTTTTGAGTATCGTGAGCCACAGCTTGTGCTTGGTAACTTAACCTTTAACCCTTAAAACAGCCCTATGAAGTGTGTGGTATTACACCTTTTCTAATGCAGAAGGAACGCCAGAGAAGTAAAATACCTTTCTATAAACCCTACGTGGTAGAACCTTGACCTTCTGATTCTAAAGCCTGTGCCACTCTTAGAGAAACCCCACATAATACAAAATTGGGACTGAAAGTTGAAATTATTTTATCTCAGTGAAAACATGTGAAAGTGCCTACCATAGTGCTTGGAACCCAGGCACTCAGTAAATACTGATTATAACCTCATGATTTACTCACTTGAGTCCTTGAGGAAGAAGCTAGAAGATTCTAGGATCCCCAAGAAAGAAGTAATTAATCATACAGCCTTAGGAAGTTACTTTTCCATTTTTTTAAAAAAGATTTTACTGTTTTTAACAGAGACAGAAGGGGGAGGGCCCAGAGCATCTCCACAGTTGCAGGTCATCAGTTTTGGACATGGTTTCCTTCCACACAGGTGGGCAGGGAGCCTCCCGCATAGGAGGCACGCCCCCTCCAGCCAGGGCCTAAAGGGGCTGGGGATGAGAACTGAACTGGAGGCCTCCCGCATAGAAAGCACACCCCAGTCCAGCATATGGATCCACTGAGGAATTCGATTCTCCGTCCCCAGGGCTGCAAAGCAAGCATTTAACCCCCTGAGCCATCCCGGTTTCCCCTACTTCTCCTTCTCCTTTTTAATCTTAGGAAGTGACATTCTTCTGGACCTTCATTTGCAAATCTATTAAGTTGGGAGGGAGGTGAACTGTTTTATTTGTTCATAATTTATACCCTGCTGCTGCTTGCTGGTATTTGAGGTGGCTGCATATACAAGACAATATTAAGTACAGGTTTATTGAGGAATTAAACTTGGTGATCTTTTAAGGTTCAGTCCAGATTTTAAGTTTGACCTCTCTTCTTTCAGAGTCCAGTCCTCTTTCCTACTTGAATTCCACACACCCCAACCTGCTAGTAGACAAAGAACCATCCTTTTTCCTCCCCTACCCCCCCTTGAGCTCCTTAAAATTAGTTTTCTCTGAGACACTCCTTGGAAACAAGTTCTTTGTTGTCCTGATTGCCTGGAATGGAATCTGTTCTTTCATCTACACATTGATATAATGAGTTAATTTTGTTGCTTTTGTTTCAAACAAGTCAGGAATTTTATCTTGACTTCCGATTGTTCTGTTGCTTCTGGGGGATTATCACTTCAAAAATGCTGAGGAGTCCTAAAAGTTTACCCTATGTCTAGTTCTAATATTTTCACTTAGCCGCTTTTTTTCTTAAAAAAAAAAAAAAGTCATTAGGCTCTTTGTTAGTTCGCCTTCATGGCCAGTTCCTTTAAGAAAAATGAATATTGGTCCTTTTCTGTAGATACTGAGTAAAGTGATTGGGATTTACATTAGAAAATTTAAGTTTATGGCAGGTTGACATTGGTACACACAAGAATGATTTCAGCTATTTGAGCAGTGTGATACAGTGCTGAGCAAAGATAAAGGCATCATAAATTCTGAATGTTATTTGAGAACTGGACTTTATTTTGCCTTGAAGCAGAGATATATAGGTTAGTGCCTAAGTACAGTGTGAGAATACAGAATGTTTAGTACTTATATAATCTTTGATTCTCTTTTATCTCTCAAATGAAGAAAACAATTTTTTTATCTGTATGGTTATTAAAAGGTTAGAGAATTGGCCAAAAAAATGTTTGATAATAACCTGTCCTTTATTTCATCCCATTGCAGTAATGATCTGTTTATCCACAGAGCAAGAAAGACAAGACTAACATTGGCTTTTATTTGTTTACATAATGTGGAATGTTATGACCCATTATAAACTTAAGAACTTCTGAGTATGAATATCCAGACAGGGGAAGCGGGGATGGCTCAGTGGGTTAAGCGCTCACTTTGCAGCACCGGGGACCAGGGATCGAATCCCGGCCCCGGCCTGTGCGGAACCATATGCTGAACTGGGAGCTCCCCAAGTTTAGTTCTCTCTCTGTCTCTGTCTCTGTATCTCTCTCTCTGTGTCAAAAATAAAAATAAATAAATAAAAATATATTGAATATCTAGACAAGGATTCATGACTTCATAATGTTCTTAGAG
>PVKE010008167.1:5970-40203 GCA_004027555.1 Craseonycteris thonglongyai | reverse complement strand
AAAAAAAAAAGAAATATTGGCTCAACCACCCGGTGAGGGAAGGTGGACATCACTGCTTCCTGCCAACTGGTTCTGAAATATTTATCACTTCTCTCAAAGGACAAACTATTATCTCCACTTTTAATTCATTTCGCCTTCAATCCCTATAGCATTGGCTATCTGATAAAGATATTTTAAATAAATAAATGCATTCAAAATTGGAAACCAACAGGGGTTCCCTTCACCAGCCACCTGTGCGTTTGAAGCTGCTGGTTCTGCCCCCAGTATCTCCATAACCTGCAGGACACCTTCCCAGGTGTAGAGTTCAAACCTTCAACCAGCCACACAGCTCTGCCCCTGTCTACTGAGCTCCCACACTGGGAAAAAATCTACTGATCTGTTTTGTTGCAAATCCATGAGGAGCAGTTGCTGAAGAACTAACAGTATTGAAAGCCTTCTGAGGTTATTTGATTTCCTCACCAGACGTCATTGCTGCTAAATCCAAGAGATAAGCGTGATAACATCTGGAAATCTACCCACTGGCCCCTTAAATGTTTCTGCCATTTCTTTAAAGCTTCCGTTCATGCCAGCAGCATATCACGTGATCGCCTCCAACGCGCTGCCGGTAGGTTCTGGCACATTTCTGGGAATTGACACAAATTTTGCTCAAGAAAATGAAGGGGTAATGATGCATTTATAGTTTCTCCCTCTTCCTTACCCTGTGATCATAGAAGAAGTTTAAGGGACGATGCTATTCATTCAAAAATATATTTCCTGACGGCCCTCGATGGGCAGTGAACAAAACAAAGAAAAATCCCTCTCTTAATGAAGCTGACGTTTGAGCAGATGGCTCAGGCAGAGGAGTTGCCAGCTAATATGGTGGCTCTGATCATGAAAACCAGTCCAAGAAGGAGGCAAATCTACCTTCTGCTGGGTTGCTGTTTCGAAAGGAAGGGGGTCAAAGTCACGAAAAGAAGAGGGTTCCCCTAGAGCAGGGGTGTCAAACTGGCAGCCCACGGGCTGCATGCGGCCCCCGAGGTCATTTTTTGTGGCCCACGATGCTCTGAAATAAAATGAAAATAGAAAAAATTGTTATGAAGAAAATAGCACTTAGGGGAGATGGAGGCAATACCGTACACACAATTCCCTCGTTAACCCTTTAACTACTGAGGACGAGTATACACGTGGCCCAGTGCCTTTCCTGGGGGCCTGTGGGCGTGTATAAACGCGCTGACTCAGTTCCGGCGACGTTTGTAAATGTGATGTGGCCGCGTGAATCTTGCCTGTTGCACCAAATGGCCCGTGTTTTAATTGAGTTTGACACCCCTGCCCTAGACCGTCGACTGCGAACAAAGAGCAGCTGTCATGAGGTAAAGGCATCTAGGTTGCCCAGGAGTAGAGAGACCCCAAGAAAAATGGAGCTGGGCTTGAAGCCCTAAGAACACCCCCTGGGGAGACTGGGTGAAAGGTGAGGGGGTGGCCAGGAGATGGAGCGAAACCCCAAGACGTGACCTGGACCATGTTTGGTGATGGACTGGCTGTGGAGGGGAGGGCGAGAGGGGAATTGAGGACGGCTGGATGGGAGGAGGAGGACCATGCACTGAGAGCCCGAGATGGCAAGAGCGACGGTCATGCGCTTGGAACAAGGCTGCCCTCACCTTGAGCCTGGGCGCTCTGGCTGGCCTTCCTCCCAGACCTGCCAGTCTCCGTCTGGCTCGTGAAACTCCTGCTGCACTAGCCTCCTTCCAGCCCCTGAGACCTGCCAACCTCATTCCTAGGGCAGGACCGTTCCACCCGTTGTCCCTCTGGCAGGAACCCTGTGCCCCAGCCCTTCGCCTGGCTGGGTGCTCTTCATGGGTCAGGTGTCCACTCAAATGTCACCTGGGAGAGGCTTTCCCTGACCACCTTCACCTAAAGTCACCCCCACCGGGCTCTGTCCCATTGCGCTGTTTTATTTTCTTCACAGCATAACCACCGTGTGCCATTACATTGTTCACAGGTGCATCCAATGTCCCTTCCCAGCAGAATGTGGGCTCCATGGGTAAGGACCTTCTGTCTCGGTGCCTAGAACAGTAGCTGCCCAGAGGAGCTGCTCAATAAGTCACTGTTGAAGGGACCGAGGAACTAGTGGTTGTGCAGGAGCCAGGTTAGGCTGGGGCTGCCGGTTTCGGAGCCATGGCATAGAGATGGTGATTCCAGGAGCAAGCAGGGCAAGAGGGAAAAGCAAGCAGAAGGCCTAGGACAGAGTCCCAAAGCACTCGGCATGCAAGCGCTGGCAGGGCTCAGAGGCACTGACACAGGACCCTCAGAGAGAGGTGAGACAGAGACAGCAAGCAAGCCAGCCCCAAGGGCTCGCAGCTGGGGCCTGATTCAGTCAGGTGTCCACAGCCCAGCCTCCCACAGGCCGAGGTCCCATCACCTGGGTGGGGAGGGTCCCGAGTGCATGTTATCCATACGCCATTGTACTAATGAGGAAGGAGTTCCCTTACCCAGTGAGTGGCGGCCTCAAGGGGTGGGCCCAGTGCTGTTCTGGAGCCCAGGATCTCAGCCTCTCTCCTCTCCAGTCTGAGCTTCTAGGGAAGTTGTTGCAGAAGCCACAGGAGAGCTGTGAGGAAAAGGGAGGTCTCAGCAGCTGTGGGAGTGGCCAGGAGGGCCATTGACAAAAGGGCTGAAAAAATGGCTCCAGAGCCACGGGCCAGGGGCTGGTGACCTTGACCCCCCAGGGTACACAGAAGCAGGGCGAGAGAGGATTAAGGAGTGAGCAGGAGGCCAGGACGTGGCAATGGTCGGTAACTTTTTGGAGAAGTTTGGCTGCGAAGACAAGTGAGACAGGGTGGTAAGTGGAGAAGCGCTGGGTGAGAGGAAGGCTATTTTAAGGTGGTAGAAACCTGAGTGTGTCTGGAAGTTGGAGCCAGCCGAGAAGATGCGATTAAAGGAGCAGGAAGGAAACTGGGGTGAAAGAGAACAGCTGGCACCCAAAAGGGCGGAGGGTACAGAGCTGGAGAGCAAGAGGGTCCTCGCTGGGGGACACGTGGAAGCCCCTGGCCCCACAGGGGTGCGCTCGGGGCCGGGACAGCAGTGGCGGAGGTCTTGTCTGCGGGGCCTCTTGTGTGAGTAGGAGGTGAGGGCCTCGGAGCAGGGGGCGGGGGCAGGGAGTGGGAGGGGGGACAATAATTCAGCCGTGAGCGGGGAGCAAGCAGTGGGAGTGAGGGCCAGGCCTGGCAAGGGTCTAGCGGAGCCTGGTAACCGTGCCACCAGTCTGCCCAGGGTCGCAATGTTCTTTGGGGGTGCTCAGCAGTCCAAGTCCAAGTGCGAAGAACAGAGAGTCTCCAGCTCTACCAGGAAGGCACCAGGGGCGCTGAGTCAGGACATGGGCGCAGGTGGGGTTGAGTAATGCACCCGTATCTGAGCTGCAGGGAGAGGAAGGTAGGGGAGGCAGGGTGGGGACAGGAAGGAGCGGAGGGTAAGGTCAAAGGGCCATCATGAGAATGTCTGAAGGAGCAGGCTGCAAGAAGAAAGTCCGCCCATGAAACACAGCATCTTACATAGGGGTTCAGAGGCAGAATAAACAGAAGTGGAGGCCGTGGGGAGGCGGCTGCAGTCTCAGGCGCGGGACTACGAGGTCCGCTTCAGCTCGGAAGGGAAGCTCAGCAGCCCTGGAGTGGGATGTGGTTCCGTTGTGCGTGTGTTGTTTTGCATTGTTTTATTTGCCTAGGTGAGACATGTGCATGGTACAGACACGGGCTATAGAAAATAAATCTACCCCTCTACGACCCAGAGGGAACCGTGTTCCTACTTTCTTCAGGATGGGGCTCCTTTGTTCAGGGGCAGCTCAGGGCCGGCCGTGGGGTCCTGCAGGAGGTCTTCCCGGCCTCCCCCACCCTCCTAGGTCTTGGGCAGCTGTTCGTTTCCAAGCACATCAGGATGGCTCAGGGCATGGGCACTCCAGGCCGGCCCCTCACTACCAAAACCCTTCCTTCCCTGCCACGTCCCCCTCCGCAGTGCTCACGCTCGGCCTCCTTGCTAGCTCCCCTTCTGTCCTGCCTTTAAGGGTAGAATGCTGTCACCGCCCTTCTCGTCCCAACCACCCCACCCCAACCTGATCCGTTCCCACAGCTCCATTTTCCATCCGTAGCACCATCATGGCCCAGAACTCCCTCTGCTGAACCCCAGCCCCATATACTAATTGTAGACCCAATAGGTCCCCTTGGATGTCTCTGCTGTGCCTGAAACTCAGCTCACCAGAACTGTACTCATCAGCCATCCCCCGAAACCCACCCCCAACCCCTCCCCTGCCACTTTAGCAGCTGAGTTGGTTTATGGCCACCCAGCATCTGTCCACTCCAGTACTCTAACAGGCCTAGATTTGGTGGGGCGGCAGCCCCCTCCTTTGGGCCCTGCAGTTTGGGGTGCCTTGCCTCCCCCTCCCTAGCAGAGCAACGACTGAGGCCTAGAACATATTCCATACTTACGTTTCAGTACCTCAGGGTTAGCAGAGTCCAACAGGCTCAGCCCCAGCTGATCCCGGGGTTTGGCCTAAGTGCCCTGGGAGATGACCCTGCCCCCCTCTTTCCTGACAGACTTGAACTTGAGAGGCTGTACAGCCAACATCCTGCTGAGACTAGTCACATGTGCATTCTGCATGTATGACTCTCATTCCATTCTAACAAAAAGCGTGCCAGCTAGGCCCGCATGCCCCCACTCTTAAAGAGGAGGGAATGGGGCCAGAGGGGGTGAGCACCTCTCTCAAGTCACACCGCGAGTGGCTGTGGTGCCGCATCCAGCAGCAGTGTGACTCCAGGTCCCGGCTCCAACCACAGGACAGTCTGCTGGAGGTTGACCGAGGCCAGACCAAGCCGCGAATGGGAGCGAGGCCCCGCCCCGGCCATCCGAGCCCAGGACCACCCCGAGGCTGTGCAGCTCCATGGGCCAATAAATTCCCTCTGCTCAAGCCAAATACCATTTGGGTTTCCTGCAAATTCAGACCAAAAAAGTCCCGGTAACACATGACCAGGTGGATGGCAGGCATCACCACCTGCTCAGTTGTCCAGGCCAGGAGCCAGGCCATCGTCCTCACATCCAGCTCGTGACCAAAGTCTGAATCCCAAATATCACTTAGATCTGTCCCCTCCTTCCCACCCTAGTCCAGGTCATTTTTGCTGGGTTTTGACCACAGCCTCCTTGCTCTCTCCCTCCAGCCTGCCCCCCACCCACAAATGTAACCCCAATCCCCTAAGATCCAGATATTACCATGTCACTTCCAAGCTGGAAACCCAGACACCTGTACGACCCCAGGGTAACTGCTACGGCTCTCCAGCTGCCACCCCTCTGGTCTCACCTCCCTTCACACCTGCTCTAACTACACTGCTTCTGGGCACCCCCGGCCCTCACCCCTCTGCACCCCAAATGTCCTTCCTCCCCTTCTTCACGCCACGCATACCCATTCGGTACACCACCTCCTGGATGAGCCGGCCACTCTGTGCTGGGGTCTGTGGACGCGGGCACCAGTTATTCTATGTTGACTGCACTTTTGTGAGCAGTGCTCCTTACTGAACTGTGAGCCACTCCAGTGCAAGAGCCACATCTCATCCATCCCTGTCCCCAGCCCCCAGAATGTGCCTGGCACAGAGCCGTCACCCAACAAATACTCATGGAAAAATGAATAAATGACATGGTCCCCAAAACAGAGTGGGTAACTCCCCACATCTCTGAGGATGGTCAGGTTTGGGGAAAATAATGTCATAAGATAGTAACAGTGCAGCAGAAAGCCTTTTATCTACTGGCGAGCACATTACCTATTGGAACCTCACAATGACATTGTTGCCTCCATTTTATAAACGAAGAGACTGCGGTCCAGTCAGTGAGCAAGCCCACAAAACCCGCTCTTATTCGGAGGCACCTGCTAGGGCTGAACTCTGGTCAGACCCCAGTTCACGGGGTTGAATGAAATAGGGTTCTTGCCCACACTGGCCATGGGAGGGCAGCAGAGTGCTGGGTGAGCGTGATCATGTGCCTCAGCTCCTACCACCCACAGAAAGATTTGGATCTGAGCGTGGAAAGGGAACAGCCCTGGGGAAGCTCTGGGCTGTATCTGTCAGAAACAGCAGACTGGAGGTAAGGGGGTACCCCGAATGCCAAGAGTCACGAGCTGGAAACTGCATGCCCCACTTTTGCATTGCCGGCCTATTTCATAACAAGCCACAGGAAGTGAGGGGGCATTGCTGGGGTACCCCAAAACTCCAAATGGGTGACACTGACCCACAGCCCTCAGCAGGAACAGGTCACTGGCCTGCCAGACCACAGCCACCCTCCACCCCCTGAGCCAGGCCAGGGCTTGCTGTGCAGAGCATCCAGGGTATGTGGCCACTTCAGGGCTCCGCCCCAGCAGTTGGGCGGGGGGGGGGGGGGGGGGGGGGGGGGGGGGGGGGGGCTTTCGTTCCCGAGGCACTGACTCCGCAGCCCCTCCCCCACAAGTCCTTCAGAAGGCTGAGCGGAGCAGATCAGAGGCAGCAGCTGAGGGCGTGGATCTCCAGCGGAGGTCTCAGCACAGTCCAGGCATATCCCGGTCAGTCCTGTGCAGAGCATGAATCAGAGGCAGAAGAGTTCACGCTGGAGAAGGCTGGAGGGAGCGCTCTCTGGGGTCAGATGCAAGGCTCAGGAATCTGTAAGAGACAGCCCACTCCTTCTTTGCTGGAAAAGGAGTTGTGCTTTGTGGGAGCCAAGGAATGAAGTGGATAAACCCCCACGGCTTTGTCCAGCACAGGCTGAAACTCAGGGGCTGGAGGAAAGTTATGGCAAGCTCTCCACCCATCTGCTGCCCCAGCCTTTCCCCCAAGGGCAGTGCAGGCAAGCAAAGCTTGCCGGGTACCCAGATGCCACGCCTCACCCACAGCACTCAGCTCTGCACCCATTCCCCGGCCTCTCACTCCCAGCGGCAGCCTGAGAGATGGGGTGACAGCAGCACCCATTTCCCGACTTTTTAAATTCTTTTTCTTCCCACTCAGTCCAACAGCCTTGACCAGGGTCAGAGTTCCATAGCAAACATCTCAGTATCATCCCCCAGGAACACTGAGGCCCCTAGTTCATGACGCCCCAGCTCACCAAGCCCTGAGCTGAAGGGACAGCAAAGGCAGAAAGATGCATAAAGCAAGCCTCTGCCCCCTCTGCCCTGCTCCCTCCTCCCCCTGCTCCCTCCTCCCCGCTTGGCCCTGCCTGGGTGTCAGCAGACATGATGAGGCTGAGCCCTTCCCTCTACTGAATGTCTCTATGCCCCTAAAACCTCTCAGATGTGAACCCAAAGGCCAATCCAAAGTCATCACCCGCTGGGATTTCTTCCATAGATGTATATCATGCAGCTGATCCCTTCCACCTGAGCCCACCCTCAGGTTCAGGCTGGGAAAGTGGAGCCCCGCTGGCTGGGGAGCTGCTGCAGAGTCTGGAACGTGTCTCTAACAACAAGAAGGCATCGAACAAGGACACCGAGGACGCAGGCACAGGAAGGAGGCAGGAACAGGGATCCAGTTTCTTTGGGAGGTCGGGGAGAGGCCATATTTTGCATCAGTATCTCAGAGTGGTGGGAAATTGGGTGAGAGGGAGGAGGACCGAGCAAGAGGGATAAGCCACGACAGGACTTCTCACTCGGATGCCACCCCCATCCAAGCCCCAGGGTCCAGTTCCAGCTGTTGTTCACTTGGGCATGACACTTTCTTCTCTGCACTTCCCCATTTGTAAAATGAGGGGCTTGAGGTGGACAGGGAGACTCCTCCATCCCAGCCGAGGAAGCAGGGAAGAGGGCACAGGAAGATGGAGAAGGCAGCAGAAGGTGTGCACCTCATCCAGGGTGAATTAATCTGGACACAACAGAGGGCATGCCCACCCCCTCCCCCAGGACACAGCAGAGAGGTGTGAGCAGGCCCTAAGGCTCAGCCTGCTGCCCATGTGCCAGGTGTGAACACACACACACACACACACACACCAGCCAGCCCTCTCACGGGGATGAAGGCAGCATCCCGAGGTGAGAAGTGCACAGCTCAGCAAGGCCAGGGTGGTGTGGCGGGCTGCGGGGATTAGCAGCAGATCCTGGGCTGCTCTGCTGGAATCACATGTCAGCTGCTTAGCAGCCCCTGCCCACCTGCCCACACTACCCCCTTGCCCCTCACCTGGCCCTCTTCACAGAAGTTCCGACCCTGCCCCAGCCCTGGGCCAGCCACGGAGGAGCTCTAGAGAAGGGGCGGGGGGGGCAAGCGAGGTCAGAGGTACCCCTACAGACAGTCGCACCCACAGAAACCCACCGGAGCCCCTAGGTACACGGCTGAGCAGACTGCCCACCGCGGTGGCTCTGCCCCAGGTGGCCTTGGCCTGGAATTACCTTGTCTTTAGGCCACCCAGGCCCTCTCCTCCAGATGGTTCCTGTCCTTGGAGACACAGGCAGAGTGCCAGATGAAGCCCCCACAGCTGGAAACCCTCAGCCCCAGCTTACTGGAGAACTTGCTCCTGAGACCCCCCCAGCTGTTTGGCAACCTTGCCATCCACCCTCCCCCTTCACTCACTCACTCACACACACACACACACACACACACACACACACACACACAGCTCCTTGCTCTGGGCCACTCTGTCCACCCCCAACCTGAGCAGGGGCTGAAGGAGGGGA
Source organism: Craseonycteris thonglongyai (assembly GCA_004027555.1). Lineage (NCBI taxonomy): Eukaryota > Metazoa > Chordata > Mammalia > Chiroptera > Craseonycteridae > Craseonycteris > Craseonycteris thonglongyai. The sequence continues at coordinate 31,571 of PVKE010008167.1, read as the reverse complement.
CCACAGCACATCTCTCTGCCCCTCAGGGCCATCCAGGCCCCCTGCTCTGCTCTAAAACACGCCCCATACTCCCGACCCCGCCTCAAGCAGGAGACCACAGCGAGGAATCTTACTCAAACCCCTCCGCCCAAAGACAGGCTTCAAGAAGGGAGGGAGGGGGGACGCAGAGCCAATGGCCGGTTGTCTGAGCTCCCGTGGCAGTCTCTCCGCGGCCTCCCAGTGGGATGGGCAGAGCTGGGGCACCGTGGAGCTGGAACAAAGCCGGGGCCAGCGTGGGGGCAGGAGAGAAAGGTTCCAACGCACACTGTGGCCCCTCAAGGCTCCCTCCACTTCCACCTGCCCTGCCTCCATCTCTCCCCGTTACAGTGACCTGGGTTCTAGAAAAAGGACTTGAAAGAGGGCACTGCAGAGAGGTGATGGGGGAGAGGGCTGGGGCACACCTGGGGCAGGGGCAGGCCCCACCGAGTGTTCTGGTCCAGAGGCGCCCCTGGCTGCGCTCTTCCATGCAGTGGTGACCGCGCGCGCTCTCACCTGGGCGGCCCGCCAGCCTCAGTGAAGGGACCCGGGCTGTCTGCCCGCTCCCAGCCTCAAGGACACCCGGGGCAGCTCCCTCAGGCACCGAGTCCGAGGGTCTCCTGGACGTCGAGACCCTCAAGTGCGGCCAGGCAGGCACCTAGGAGTCCTCGTCTCCGCAGCTGACGCCGCTGGGTTCCGCCTCACGGGATGCGCGCCGCCCTCGGGCCAGCAGCGAGGTCAGGCCCTGGGCTCGGAGGAGGAGGCCGCCGCCCAGGAACAGCACCCCGCAGAGTACGAGCAGCGACAGCACGCCCAGCACCACCGCCTGCACAGCGCGCGGGCCCTCGGGGGGCGCTGGCTGCACCCCAGACTGGTTGCAGCAGCTCAGCCAGGCAGCAGGGACAGCGCCGGCCTGCGAGCCGTTCATGCTTCAGTGCTGGCTGACCAGATGTGCCCAAATGTGTGTGGGACCGTCAGACGTGCGGAAGCCCCGCCTGAGGCTGCATCAGGGAGGAACCTTGAGGGGCGGATCCCAGGCGCCCTAAGCCCCAACCCTTGCGCAGCACGCCTAGGCCCTTGCTAGACAAAGCTCCTCCAATGTGAACTATGGCCCAGACTTCCGGGTCACGGGGTGTTATCTCCTTGTCCCAAAGATCCATACACCCAAGCATGCAAATCTGGCCCATGCACCAACCAGCCAAACCCAGGAATCCTGTCCCCAGAGCTCTTCTCCCTCTTGGCAAAGAAGTCCAAAAATAGCACCTCCCTTAGAACCCTGAAAAGATCTTCCAGACCCCATCCCAGCTGCTAGCTGGGGTGCTGCCCCCACTGAGCAGGGCATAGGGACAAGCAAGGGCCGTCCCCATTCCTGGGCTTCCTGCCTCTGGGCCAAAGCTCAGCACTACTAGGCAGCCCAGGAGACCACAGAATAGGAGACAAATGAACAGCCTCCAAGACCTGAGAGATGCATGTCCTTCCTTATCCATCACCCACTTTGGGGGCCTCCTTGGCCCCACTGCAGGGAGGGAGGGAGGCTTCAAGGCCTACCCTTCCTTTGCTCAGGTCCCAGAGGTCAAGGAGAGTTACAGATCAATGGGAAAGGACAGGTTGGAGTCATCAGCACTCCAGTCGGATCTTGAGTAAACCGGTCCACTACCTCCACAAAATCAAAATGTCCAAAGGGATGAAGATGTTACTGTCCTGCCCACCAGAGAGCTCACTACCAGCTGGAAGCCCCAAGGCCAAGCCAAGGTGGGAACAGAAAAGGAGAAAATCTGGGGAAGCTGGGATGGAGGGAAGACCCTCCCACCCAGGTCTGCTACACTCCCGTAGCAACCTTGTCCTTAAAAGAAGTCATTGCTAGCAAACACCTGTTATCAGCCAACCCCTCAGCAAGGATTACCTGATGATCAGCTAAGAGGAAAATGAGTCCCCCAGACCAGAGCTGAAATGAGTTCTCCAGGACCATGGGTAAGACCCCCCTCAACACCACACACTTCTTCATGAGCACCCCTCCCTACATACAGTTCAGTTCGCCTTTTAGAATTGGCCCAGGATGTAACCAAAAAACATTGTAAAATATAGAATAAATCAATAAAAAGCACACAGTGGAGTTCACTGACTTTAAGTATACTTGTGTCAAAAACAGAGTTGCCAAAGCAATGTCCTAACCACCAGCGAGGGCCAGCCCATCCGGGAAGTGTCACCAGACCCCAGCTTCAAGCTGGCCCATCCTCTCCAGAGAGAGAAACCCCCGATCAAATGTGCTTTCGGGTGCACGTGAGGACCTGTACGCGCTCTATGAAGACAGATATTCTTTGGGGCCATCGCAATATAAAGGCAAGAGACGTCACAGCTCCCTTAAGGAGGACTAATAGTACAGTCTCTTCTAAAAGCAATAGATCCTATCTGTGTCCTCATTCAAGGGACTGACCATGGTCACACCTGGGTAACACCAGCTTATGTGTTCAAGAAAGTTCAAAATTGGTCAGCTTTCACCTTTAATCCCATCCACCCTGTCCCCTCACCTTGGAATAATACCCTCAACACATACCTGTGTCCTCACAGGTCTGTCAAAAAGTGTTACATGTTTCAGGGCACGACACAGAGATGGCTCAACCCACACATTCTAACTTTATTCGCCATCCTAGTGATGGCGCTTCTGTACAGTAGAGAAGGAAGGGGGACCCCACCAGGGGTGTGGTGAGACAGCGTGGGCCAGACTTGACTGATGGTTACAAGGATGACCAGAGACTGGCTACCACGAATCAAGGAAGCCAGGGGATGGCCCTCCCATGCCTCATCAAGCAAGAACCCGGAGCGGGTTCCAGTGCCCCCAGGGCCTAACAGCACAATCCCCAGAAGCCAAGGTCTGCGAGCCATCAAGGTGCACCAACAAGGCCCCGCAGGCCTAGAGGGCCAACGTGTCTTTGATGAGCCTGCGCATGGTGGTGGTGACCGAGGTGCCCAGGGCATCAGTGATCTGGAAGGAGATCTTGTAGAGGTAGGGCTGCACGTCCCGCAAGCCTGTGTCAAACACGTTGTCCACCTCGGACTGCGTGGGCATCTTGGGCAGGTACTCGTGCCGGTTCATCACCTCCACGATGTTGATGATCTTCTCACAGAGCTTCTCACCCACCTTCTCTCTGCAGATCTGCCGCTCCTGCTCCGTGGCCAGGGCCACCACATGCACCTTGACCGTCCACACTTCCCAGGGGATGCACTCATCTGAGAAAGGCCAGCGAGACTTCTTCTTCTGGTAGAACTCCAAGGACATCTGTCCCAGCCCATCCCCGCCAGAACTGCGCAAGGCATCCTGTGGAGGAAAGCAGTAACCGATGAGCAAGCCAAGGCAGCAGTTCCCGCCCTGTGCGCACCTGCTTCCTACACTCCAAGGAATTCCACTCCTAGCTCTACTCATCCTTCAGGGAGGGCCCGAATGAGACCCAGAGAGGGTAAGGGAAGGTGGGTGATGTGACACCGCAAACTGTCTGCCTCAAATTGAGTGGTTCAAGCAAAACAACAAAATCTGTCTCCTCGCCCAACTCCTCCAGCTTTGTTCAGCACTGATGCTTTCTCAGCACTCATTCTGGGCCTGGCACGTGACACACACAATCCCACTCGCTCCTCTCAACTCCAAGAGGCAGGAATACTACCTCCAATTTATTGAGGCAAAAGTCACAGGCCAATGAACGGTTGTGCCAGGTTTTGAATCCAGATTGTCTGATAGCAAAATCCTTGCTTTTCACCTTTTACATGAAGTGCCTTCCTTCTCCTTTCACAACTCCTCCCTTTCCTGGGTTTGCCTGTTGGGGTGCATGGGTCCCCATCATTCACAAAGTTCTCCAGTATCTCCTCCCCACATAAACCCTATCTGCCTTCTCCACTGCCAATGAAGCACAACCCTTCTACTCCACTCACTCAAGGACAACCTAAGCTCACAGTCCAAGGAACGCCAGGGGCGTGCGGCACTATAAAGCCCAGTGAGCCTTGGATGCTGGATTAGAAGGGAGACCAGACCTGGCTGCTTCTTCCTTTTCTGAGAAGCAAATGGGACCATGTGGCCCAACAGTTCTGCCTACGCCTTCCCCCACCCCCACGGTATGTGGTGGCCCCACACTCCTCCTCCTTGGTCAGCCGTGACCCTAAAGCACCTTACCCCTGACGGTAAGGACACTTCCCTGAAGTCATGGACACTCATCAGGAAGTGAGTCTCTCCTTCATGGACAACCCAAGGTCACATGGCCTTGGCTGACAGTGTGTTGGCTGACTTCTGTGATGCTCCCTGTATGCCAGGCTGCTCCAAGCACTTGCAATATTAGACTCACTTACTCCTCGCAGTGCATACAGCTTTGAGGTGGGTACACTCCTCTTTCCAATTCTACATGCAGGGAAACCGAGGCCCAGAGGAGTGGGCGCCTGGCTCCAGAGTCCATGTTCTTACCCACTGTGCTCTGCATGCTGAGTACTGCTGTCTCCCCTGAAGGGCAGTCAGGAACACCTTATGAACTTGCCCTTTCTGGGCTCAGAGGGACTGGGGGGGAGGGGGGAGCTATGGCCTGGGAAAGGGTCCACACGGTGCCTGGCACAGCACAGGCACTCTGCAAAACATTTGTGGAATGGAAGTCAGGCAGAAAACCCTCCTCCCCTGACCCCAGAGATGGTACCTTAAAAAAAAATTCCCCTTGCTACTTTAACTTTTAAAAATAACCCCTCAGAGAAATAATGAAAAACGGCAACCCTGAATAAAAGACAAAATTTAAAACCACGCCCCCGTTCCTGCCTCCTGAAGTGGCCAACATGAGCAGTCCATGTCCCTCCCACCTTTCTCCATGTCCACCCGGGCACAAACACGTGCCATGCTGCCCACAGGGACGCTCCATGTGGGTGGCAATTGCCGGGGCCCAGCGCCCTCCCTCCCAGGGGCATTTGTACAGGCCCAGACCGGTGCAAGCAGACACACAAAGGTGTCAGCAGAACGAGCTGTGGAGTCAGAAAGTCAAGACCACAGGGAGACCTGACAGCCAACGCTGAGGGCTTCCTGCTCTCCTTCTTGCTTGGTATTTATGAGACCCCTCTGCTGCAGCCCCAACAACACACATAAGCCCTCTCCCCACCTAGGGGGCCTCTGAACCGGAAAGAACCCAACACATGCACCCAGGAAAGGTAAGACGGTGCAACAGCAAGCTGGGGTAGAAGGGCATCTGAGGTCCACCTGCCACGCACGGGGCCACATCCTACCTTGAATTCTCCAACAACCTTGCGCAGGGCCCGGTCCAGCTCCTCAGAGGAGACGCGCACATAGGTAAAGTCGATGAAGTCACAATCGACATCCTGGGTGCCCACGGTGCCAATGGAGTAGGTGCCCTCCTTCTTGTAGTGGAACTTGCCGGTGCTTCGGTGCAAGAGCACCGTGTGCAGCACAGCGAGCATGGCCTCCTCCACCTGCCGCCCCTCCACCGACACCTCCAGCACCTCCGAGCGACAGTTCATCCTGCAGTCAGCGGCCCACACCAACCGGGGTGGGGGCGGGTGTCAAGACAGCACTGCTTCACCCCCCAGGGGCTGCCCTGCAAGAAGAGCCCGTCAGAACACTGACACCTTCTGAATGATCTGCAGGTCACCTCTTCCCGTCCCTCCAAGCCGGGCCCAGCCTCTGCCTGCACAGCCACTCTCTGCATGTCGGCAGCACGTGCTATCAGAAACCTTAGACTTCCGGGATCAGTAAGGGGGAGAGCCTCAAAGTCACCAGGCCAAACAACTGGCCAAGGCTTGAATTCTACTATGGCATTCAGGGCAGCTTACAGCACAGGCTGACTGCGCAACACCTGTCGGGCACTGGCCATTCACAGGCAAGCATGGCCCCTGACCTTGAGGAGCTGCCGGGAGGGAGGACAGACAAGCAGAGAAACATTACCACAGTGACCAGGTTAAGGCATTCGGGTTCTGTCCTGACGACAGTGAAGAGTCAACGCACCACTGAGTCAAAATCAAATCTGTGTGTCAGAAAGTTAACTCTGGCTGGCGGGCAAGGATAGCTCTTCACTATTTTAGTGAGACTGCTCTGAGAAGTCAATGAAAGCTAAGAGGATTGGGCTTTACACCCGACTGGCCAAGCACACACATAACAAATCTCACACATGCCCAGTGCCATGCAGACTCTATGGTAAAAACCTGCCAATTTAAGGCAGAAAGGCTGGGAAAGGAGTCCAGTGAGAAGCCACTACAACAGAGGCAGCCCAGTGGATGTCGGGGGGGGGGGGGGGGGGGGGGGGGGGGGGGGGGGGGGGGGGGGGGGGGGGGGGGGGGGGGGGGGGGGGGGGGGGGCGTGAAATGCAGAGTGTGGGGGTTTTCATGTCCCACAGTTCTGAGTTTGAATCCCAGCTCTCCCATATCTTGCTCTGTGATCTTAAGCAAATCACACAACCTCTCTGAGTCAGTTATCTCATGTACAAATTTGGATTGTTGTGAGGTTAAATAAAATAACAGGTAAGATACAGGATAGTGGTTAAAAACAGTTTTGCTAAATAAAGCCAGACAGCATGGGGTAGAACCCCAGCTCTGCCAATTGCTCACTATGTGCTCTTGGGCAAGCTGCTTATCTCCCATGTGCCTCAGTTTCCTCAATCTACAAAAAAAAAAAAACAAAAAAAAAAAACGGGGAGGGGGGATATTAACAACAGTTACCTTGAAAGGTTGTCTGAGGGATAACAAGTGCTGGAGAGGCTGTGGAGAAAAAGAAACCCTCATACACTGCTGGTGGGAATGTAAACTGGTACAACCACTATGGAAGGCTGTATGGAGATTCCTCAAAAAATTACGAATGGAACTACCATATGACCCAGCCATCCCTCTACTGGGCATCTACCCAAAAAACCTGAAAACCTTAATCTTTAAAGATGTCTGTACCCGCATGTTCATCGCAGGACTGTTCACAGTGGCCAGAACATGGAAAGAACCAAAATGCCCTTTGATAGATGACTGGATAAAGAAGATGTGGTACATTTACACAATGGAATACTACTCAGCGATAAGAAAAGGTGAAATACAGTCATTTGTGACAACATGGATGGACCTAGAGACCATCTTATTAAGCGAAATAAGTCAGACTGAAAGAATCAGGAAACATTTGACCTCACTTATAGGTGGAATATAAAACTGAGAGTAACAAAGAAACAAAGACTTATGGACACACTCAGTAGTCTAGTGGTTACCTGAGGGAAGGGGAAGAAGGGGGAGGGAGGGGGGGGAGGGAGGAGTGGGCACCAGACTTACCTACACACTCAATAGTTTGGTGACTACCTGAGTGAAGGGGAGGAGGGGGGAGAGTGGAGTAGCTGGGAGTAGGGAGTAGGCACCAGATATGTGGTGATGGAAGGAGAGTTGATTCTGGGTGGTGAGCACATAATGCAATACATAGGTGATGTGATGTAGATTTGTACATCTGGAAACTATCTAATTGTTACCAATCAATGTCACCCCAATAAATTTAATAACAACAACAAAAAGAAAGGGTTGTCTGGAGTATTGGATAAGTTAGCATCTCTAAAGGACTGAAAGCAACATGTAGCAAGCAGTAAACGGTAAGTATTAACTGCTCTAATTACTGCATTGCTATTGCTGAGAGATGACACAAAGCTACACAACTGCACTGGTGGAGAGTGGAAAGAAAAGGACAAGCTTGAGAACCAGAATTCAGCACATAACCAAACATGAGCCCAGGGAGAGAGTGAGAGAGAACGAACAGTCAAGTTTCTTGCCCGCGAGTGTTCAGCTTATAAAACTCCCAACAGGGAATTCACTACTCTCACAACAGACCACTCCATCTTTAGACAGCTCTGTTCAGTTACTCCTACTACTGAAGGAATCTGTATCTTAAAGTTTCAAACCATTAGTCTTAGTTTTGATATCAGGAGCCACACAATAAATATCAACGCTTTTCCACAAACAAGCCTTTCAGATATTTAGAGGCAACTCTTCCATCACCCCCGCACCCCTTCTACAGGCTAACTCTTCAGCCACTATGAACCTATCAGCTCAACGCCACATTTTATCTCCTCAGTGTCCTGAAAGCTCTCTTCCTTTTTGTTTTGTTTTCCTTCCACATATAAGTGAAATCACATTGCATCCTGACAGCTCTCCTAAGTTTATTTCAGTTTGTTTCTATCCCCCAGAAAACAGTGGTGCTCACCACTGAACAGACAGGGCAGCAGTCAGAAATCAAGCTGGCTCTGCCTCTCACCAGGCAATCAGCCGGGTCCATCGGTGATAGAAGTCATTTTTCCATAGGTGTTATCCTGTCTCATCTCTCCCACTAGGCAGACAGTTCCTTAAGGGCAGGGACTGTATCCTATTCATCACCACAAACTCAGTACCTGGAACCTAGTATAGTTACTGCTCCATTCATCCTGACCCAGGAATTCAAGACCTTCCAAGGGCTGTGGCATTGGCTGGCTACTGTGCGCTTAGATCAAGGATGAGCAGGGACCTCGTGCTCATTTCTGCCCTCTAGTTTAACGCCCTCCAGCAGTTTCCCTTCTACAGACTCCCAGCTCTGGTCCAGCTCTCCTTTCTTCCACAACCTCCCCCTCTGGTGTCCCCCACAAACGTTCAAACGGGCTTCACAGCTCTTCTGCCCCGAGGCCAGGCCCTTCCCTCATTCTCAGGGGTACTCTAGGCTCTACTCCTCCAGGAAATCGGTGCTCACCAACTCCAGCCTCCTTCCCACATCAGCTGGTCTGTGATGAGCTAAGTCTGTCCCCTCACCCTCACCCTCATCCCCGTTTCCGGTGAACAGGGAGTTCTCCAGAGCTGGGCCTGGGAAGTCCGGTCCCTCTGATCCCCCTGCGCCCCAAGGCCCAGGTTTGCAGAGCACAGGGAGGCAACGGTTGACAGATGCCTTCTCACAGCTGGGCTGGCGCCCAGAGCACCCCCATCCCCACCTTACGCGCTGAGGCTGACGCGGGTCACTTAGGCTCCGATCATCCCCTTCCACCGCCTCTTCACCAGCTACTACGATGTCAGCAGGTCCTCCCCAACCTCCGCGCGGGCGAACGAGCGCAAAAGATGGGCTAAAAGCAAAAAAACAGAAAGCATTCAGCTCAGCACCAAGAGACTCAGGAGGGACGCGGCGAAGACTTGGGCCCGGGTCCCGTGTTTCCCACCGCTTCTCTTCCAGAGCCTCCACAGTTCGGGGACCGGGGAGGAGCTGACTGCACAGGTCTCTGGGCCGGCGCCCCGCGCCCTGCCAGCCCGGGCTCGGAAATTCGAGGCGCGCCCTCCACGCAGCCGGCTCAGGGAAGGGCGGCTAGAACGTTCCCCTACCTCCCCGAGCCCGCCTCCGACTCCCACGGACGCCGACCACCACGGCGGGAGGCGAAGCCGGGCCCGGAAGCCCGCGCCCCGCCCCGTCAAACCGGACGGTTCCACGGGCGGGGGTGGAGCGCGGCTGGCCGAGCCTTGTCGCCGGTGCTGCTACCCAGACCGGTTTACAGTCATGTGAGCGAACGGACCTAATCACAGAATTCTCTGTGATTTGTGGGCTACCTTGGTCTTAATTATCTCTCGGATTTTAAAATTTGATGGTTAGAAATATCCCCCTCATTTGGACGAGTCCATTCGTTTCCACCACCACCGAGAATGTTGTTGTGTTTCAGCTGGAACAACTCACTTCCGCCATAGAGATGGGAGGGAAGGAGAGGCCGATGAGCTCTGTGCTGCCTCCCTAGGCGGGGAGGAGTCATCCTCTGCGACCCAGCCCCTAGGGAGAAGATAGGCTCCCAGGCTCCTGGCTCCAGAGCCTTAGAAGGGCCACCGATGTCCCCAAGGTAAAGGGTCATGACGACTCGTGGAGAGGTGCCTGGGAGATGAGCCCAGGCCAGTGTGCTACCGGACTCTGAGTGGATGGCACCACTGTAGCTTGTCCAATGCGTAATAGACTGGATCCTTGGCCCCACAAAGATGCTGCCGTAAGGGACTTAGCATTACCCTGTTATCTTCATACAGAAGCACTGCTTGGTGCTCTAGCTACCTTAACCAATCCGGGGATGGTTCTTGTAAGGCTTGTAATTCTGCCATTGCCTCTGTGTGTGCCTCTGACATCACTCATCCTTTCTGATTTCCTCCTCTCCTGACAGAGAGCTGACAAGAGATAATTCACATGAAAAACCTTTGTGGACTGTATAAGTGCATTTTCACTGTTGTGTAAGTTCCTGGGATGTTTGGATTTCCATGTAGATTGTAAGCCCAGGGCAGACAGGGACTTGTCAGTTGCTCTGTTAATGCCCGCAGAACCTGGCTTGCTCCCAACCCCAACAGGAGGCATTTCTGAGTTGTTCACTTGGGGTGTACGATGCTTATTTTCCTAACATACACTCTCTCTCCCAAAATAATACATAACATTTATTGAGTGGAATAGAAAGAGCATGATTGTAAGTGTTTTATGTTACCGTAATTAATTTATCTTATGAGGTAGATCCAAATTGATGCTGGGAGAGGTTAAGTAACTTGCCCAAGGTCACTCCGTAAGTGGCAGAGCCTGGGGTTCAAATGCAGGATTCCTTACCACCACAGAAGTTCTCTTTCTGGTTTCTCCACCCTGACTCTCCCATGCACCACCACACTACAGCACGCCACCTTAAACACCTGCCTGCTCTCTGGTGGGGAAATGGCTTGGTTAGCAGTATTTGCCAATTTTCTACTATGGACAATTTCAAGCAACAGGACATCACTGAATGTCAAATCTAGAATGAATGAAGGATTACATTGTGATCATCAGAGGTACAGTTGGCTCTAGAGTACCAGTACCACTGTCGCCTATACACCCTGTCGACTTCCCCTGCCTACCCAGTTCTTCCAAACCTCACTATTCAACCCCCTCTTCGGGCTGGCCTCCCCTCCCCCCACCTGTTCCCTGTCCACTTCCTTCCTCCCCATAGTTCTGCCCCTGTGCAGCCTTGGTGTCTAGTTTGCAGACGCCTCTCCCCAGGCAGCCTTAGAGTACCCCCAGAGCCTGGGGAAGGAGAAAGCTGCCTCCTTACAGACCAGCTCCTCTTCTGGAGCCTGGGTTTAACCTGAAGGGAATCAAGATAAAACAGTAAAAGGGGAGGATCTGTGAGGAGCCAAAGGACGGGGATCCCATGGGCAGGGAATTAGAGCCTAACTCCCAGAGATGGCAGTGAGTGAGGGGAGTAACTGACCCCTCTCTACTCCCTGCCACTATCCAGACACCATCCCCATCCCTACTACCAATCATTGAGCGTTACTAGGCTCCATCCCACACTTCACATGCACCATTGTGTTGATTTACCTTTGAAGGTAAACTCAGTTTACACAGAATGAAACAGGCTCAGGGGTATGTAGCAACTTGCTTTAACGGCTAATTTTGTGTCAACTTGACTGTGCCACAGAATGCCCAGACATTTGGTCAAACATTATTTTGAGTATGTCTATGAGGGTGTTTCCGGATGAGATTCAGATTTGAATCTGGTAGATTGAGTAAAATAGATTGTCTTCCTAAATAAGGGTGGGCCTCATGCAGTCATCCTGAATAGAATAAAAAGGATGAACCCCTCCTAGCTCACTGCTTTCAAGTTGGGTTCTTGTTTATTTTTCCTGACTTCAGACTTGAACTGAAAAAGGCTATTGGCATTGGGAACTACACCAACAGCTCTCCTGGGTCTTCAGCTTACTGGCTACAGATCTTGGAGCTTCTCAGCCACCCTAATCATCTGAGCTCAATTCCTCATAATTAATCTCTCTCTTTCTCTCATATAACCGGAACTCAAACAACCAGCACCCAAAAAAAAAAAATCAAAGAAATAATACTTAAAAGTAAATCCATTTCTAGCAGAAATGTACGTTTAAACTTGGCACGCAGCTGCACATCATGCAAAACCTGACTTTGTGTGTGAGGCATAGGACCTCAAAGCAAGCTGATATTTGTTCATTTTTCAAGAAAGCTGCACGCAAGTTTGCAAGTACTGCATCATCTACCGATGTAGATCCGAAACCATCCACATCCACTCCTGATCCTGTCCCAGCTACATCATCAGGTTCTAAAGATCCTGATGTGACATCTACCCAGTAAATTCTCTACCCCTACTTTAACAGTTTTAAGTGTGTGTGTGTGTGTGTGTGTGTGTGTGTGTGTGTGTGTGTGTGTGTGTGTGTGTGTGTGTGTGTGTGTGTGTTTTCTAAGTTACTTGTGAGACAGGATAAATTAGCAAGACTTAGGCAGTCAGGGAGGCCTGGTAACCATGACGCCCATACCTAAGAAATGCAGGTGTAACCCTGGGGCTTCTGATGCCCATATCTAAGGAATGTAAATGTAACCTTGGGCTTCTAGAGAGAGGCACCGGATGGGATGGGATGGGAAGATGCCAAGGCCGCCTAAACCCCCTCTGGTTTATTTCAAAACTCCCTTAAACTCAATTATCCAGACATGTCAACCCAAAGATAAGAATAAAAGCCTTAGATGCAATAAAAAGTATAAAAACAGTGACTTGTAGTCTTAACATAGGCATTCCACTTTCTGGTGTCCCCTCTCATTTCGAGAGCTTTACTTCTTTGCAATAAACTTCTGCTTAACCTTTCTCATGAGGTCCATGTCCTCGTTTTTCCAGCGAGACAAAGAAGCTCGGATGGCCGACACTCAGTTTTCCTGTTTCACTTGAAGTTAAAAAATATTAGGGGAAGCCGGATGGCTCAGTGGGTTAAACACTTGTCTTGTAGCTCCAGGGACTGAGGATCGAATCCCAGCCCTGGCCTGTGCAGACCCATATACTGAACTGGGGTGTGCTTCCCATGCAGGAGGCCCCCAGTTCAGTTCTTGCTGATCCCCCGGTTCGGCCCCTGGCTCCAGGGGGCGTGCCTCCCATTCAGGAGGCCCCCAGCCCAGTTCCCACCCTGTGCGGCCCCTGCCCACCTGTGTGGCCCCTGCCCACCTGTGTGGAATGAAACCATATCGAAAACTGATGATGTACAACTATGGAGACTTCTCTGGTCCCTCCCCCTTCTCCCTGTCTCTCTCTGTCTCTGTCTCTCTCTCTCTCTCTGTGTCAAAAACAATAAAAATAAATCTTTAAAAAAATATGTTAGTGAAATTCATGTTGAAAAGTTTATTGACTGCCATTTAACTAAAATTGCACACTGAATTCACAAAGTTGTTTTTATAATAAAACTGAGTTACATTAAGTTTGTCTTTATTTGTCTTAATTTACTTTTAATTACTGTATTTCAATATTAATATCAAGGCAATACAGAGTATGGTATGGTATGGTATGGTATGGAATGGAGTATAGTATTAGGCCTATTTTTTTAGGGATATATTTTATTGTTTGTGAGAAGATGAGAGAGAGAGAGAAGGAGAGGGAGAAGCAGAAGGAGAGAGAGGAAGAGAGAGGGAGGGAGAGAGAGAGAAGTGGGGAGGGCCCAGAGCAGTCCCCATAGTTGTACATCATTAGTTGTGACATGGTTTCATTTCACACAGGTGAATGTGGGGCCGCACAGGGCAGGAACCGAACTGGGGGCCTCCCGCATTGGAAGCAAGAATTTTCTCTGCCGAGCCAAGCAGTTACCAGTTGCACTGCAGTGTAGCCATATGGGTTTGCATGTGCTGAGGCTGGGAATCAAACCCTGGACCTCACAATTTTGAGGCAAGCACTCAACTGCTGAGCTGTCCTGACATCCCTAGTTAGACCTATTTTTAGTAGTAATTCTCAAGCAACCAGAAACTACATTTATCCAGCATCTACCAGTCGCCATGGGTGCTGGTTAACTGAGAGTCTACTGTATATCTATTGGTTCTGTTTCTCTGGAAAACCCTGACTAATATACTTGTCAAGGCGGCACAGCTACTCTTTCCTCATTCCACCAGTTCTTTTACCCATTCCTGTCTCTACTCCAAAACTTACCCTGCCGTGGAGCCTTCCATGCCTGAGGGTGAGGCCAAGCCCTCCATGTCTCTTCTCTCAGGCCCAGATGCTGGCCAAGCCGTGCCTCCTCTAACCTCCCTGAATCCTTACAGGTTCTCATGGTAGCTCAGGCCCTGGGTCCTACACCCATGTGGGTGGTTCTGTCAGGAAGGGAAGGTCTTGGCCAAAAATGTGAGGCTGTGGGGAATGAATTCTCCTATCCTGTGCCACTACCCTGGATGATCAAGATGTAATCATCCATTCGTTCATGCCACACATATGTAACTGTCCACATGTCAGGCCCATATTATACCAAGGTGGCCAAGTCACAACCCTGGCCCTCTGTGAGCTCCAAGTCTGCAGAGGAGATGGACCAAGAGATACAACTAGGCAGGAGAACACCAGTGGCATGAAAGAAATGGCAGCCGGTTCTGCAGGGCTAACGGGGGCCAGGATGGGAGCTACTGCTGTCATTCCAGAGAGATGCCTGTGGCCTGGATAAAAAGTGACACATCCAGAGTGAAGAAGAGTCCCAAGTCATGCTCTCAACAAGTTGGAAGGGGACTGGGCACAATAATAAGGTGACCAGACGTCCCGCTTTTGGCAGGACAGTCCTGATTTTTAACAATTTATCCTGCATCCCGCAGTGTTTTAAAAAAGTCCCGATTTTTGGAAAGAATGCACAACAAGCTAGGGAACGGCGGGAGATAGACCAAAATTTTAATCAAGAACCCCACCCCCACCCCACCCCGGTCAATGGTGTCCCACTTTACGAATGTTAAAATCTGGTCACCTTACTAAGAAAGTGGGGATGGCTGCAGAGAACCCATGAGAGCAGCCTGCGGAGATGAGAGAGAAGAGGTGGCTGGTGATTCCAGGAAGAAGTCGGGCTACAGGTGGTTATTGTGGGGAGGCTTCCTGGAGAAGACGTGGGGTAGGATGATGCCCGGATAGCTCAGCAGTTGAGCATTGGCCTCGAATTCGCGAGGTCCGGGGTTCAATTCCCAGCCTGGCCCAGACAAACCCACATGCTGAACTGTGGCACAACTGATAACCACTGGGATGGCAGTAAAGGTTCTCACCTCCCATGTGGGAGGCCACTGGCTTGGTTCCCACCTGTGCGGCCCCACATCCACCTGTGTGGAGTGAAACCATGTCACAACTAATGGCATACAATTATGGAGAATTCTCTGGGCCCTCCCCCTTCTCTCTCTCTCTCTCTCTCTCTCTCTCTCTCTCTCTCTCTCTCTCTCTCTCTCCCTCCCTCTCTCTCTCCTCTCAAACAATAAAAAGATAAATCTTAAAAAAAAAAAAAAAAAGCTGGAGTAGAGGTTTCTCTGAGGGCTGAGGGTGGAAACTGAGGGTTCTGAGGCAGGAGAGGTAAGGACTTCTCAGCCAGAGCCCAGAGCCACGGCCAGACAGGCAGACAGGCAACTGGCTGAGGGCTTCTGAGCCAGCAAAGGCCTGTGGGGGGAACTTGAAGGCCAAGGGGAGACCTTGGGAGTAGGCAGCTGGCTTGGCATGGTGAGTGAGGCCTCAGATGGCCCCACCCCATCCCAGTTCGTGCCCTGGGGAGAGCTAAGCCCTGCAGGCCACCCCCAGCCGCTACAGAGCTGACCCCTGTGACATCACAGGGAGTGACTCAAGCCCCAGCAACAACAATGAGTGGGACTGACGTCAGGTTCGGGGCTCCTGACGGTGACCAGCCTGGCTGGGTAGCCAGCACCCTGCCTGCTGACCCTCTAACCACGCCAGGTCCCGGGGAGTTAGGAGGACCAGCTGTCCCCTTCAGACATCTGGCCCCCTGGGATCCTGGGCATGGGCTCCACTACCTCCCACACTTTCTGGGATGTGGGTCCCTGCCCGCCCCCCCCCCCAGCCCCGCCTTCCAGGCAGAGGAAATGGCTGGCGGATGAGAGAGTGACAGAGAGCGTGAGAAAGAGGCGCCTCCCAGCCCCAGCCTCATCGGGCAGCCTGTAGACCTGGACTGGGCTGGGAAATGTCCTATTGGCTCCCGTTCTCCTGGGGCACGTGGGGATCTTTCCTGCGTGGGGGGAGGGTGGTGGGTCTCTCTCTTTCTGGGAAGGTCTATGCTTTTCTCTCTGGCCAAGATGGGGTGGGGTGCGGTTTTATTTCTGTGTCAGTCGCACGGGGGTAAGAAGTCCTCTCTCTGTCCTATAAGGTCTGTGCATCTGTTCCTTTGGGAGTGTGTGTGTGTGTGTGTGTGTGTGTGTGTGTGTGTGTGTGTGTGTGTGTATCTGTTGTCCTTTGGAGCACAGGGTTCTGTGTGACTGTCCTTGCAAAAGGAAAGGCTGTTTATCCACCCTGGCCAGCCAGGGGGCTGCTTTCCTCTCCCTGGTTTCTGGTCAAGGCAGGGGCATCTCTGTATCCATCCTCAGGGGACCCCAGTTATATGGATGGGGTCTAGGTCTCCTGCTTGGCCTCCCTCAAGACTGGGCTCCCTGGGTGGGGGCCCCTTCTCTCTGATGTGCCCTAATAAGAGGGCAGGGACACTCTGCACCCTGCCTGCCGAGGCGGCTTGCAGCTGGGTGCTGCTCCCTGCTAACGCAGCACTACCAGGACAGGGCCCTCCCCCACCCTCGCCCTGAACTATGCTCCCAGCCCAGCTGCCTGCCCCAGCCCCCATGGCCAGGCCTGAGTAGGGGCTGCACGGTGCCAGCTTCCGAGTCAGACCTTGAGGAGACCTCAAGTGGCAGGGTCAGGGTCCTGCAGGAGGCAAAGGGGGGCCAGGGTGGTGGGGAGGAGGACTGGAGCATGGGCCAAGGGTCAGGGGCAGGGGGCAGGAGGCAGAAGCCAAGATCAGAGCCTCCAGGGCTCCACAGCCCTCAGGCCAGCTCTGAGCCAGCTGGGGCCCCTGGAATGTGCCTCCTGCCCTCAGAATGTCCCTGGCTATGTAGGGAAGGAGATATTGGGGTGGCAAGTAGGGGCGGGGGAGGCTTTTGCTTAGTTCTATACTAACTCCTTCCTCTCCTCACAACTGGGTGCTAGAGGTTTCAAAGTCCCACTAGCTAGCCTGAGCCTTAACCAGACAGACCCCCAGTCCAGGGCCAAGGCAGAGCCTGGCAGAAGCCTGAGCCTAGAGCAGGGGTGAAGGTGGATGTTTGGGGCTGGGCTCCGGCTGAGCAGCTGCCGGCAGAGTGGTGGGGCTACAAGGCCAGGCCTGGACAGGGCTGGAGGCAGAGGTGCAGAGGCTCAACGCTTTAGCCCCATCTTCTGAGAAGGCTCCATGGCTCTGGGGTCTCTGCTATAGTCAGGGTCTTGGTGGGGGCTGGGGCTTGTCCATGTTTAAGCTAAAACTTTCTGGGAATCCCCAGGCCCAGCTGCACATGAGGGGACCCAGCACTGCCTTCAAAAAGGATGTGCCCAACACAGCTGCCTCATGACCATGAAAGGACATCACTAGCAACCTGCTGAGTGTCCAGCCACCACTCAGTGACCTCCACCTCTGACAGGTTCTCTCACAGGCTTCCCTCTGCAGCCAAGCACATTGGACACTCATCCAACCATTCAAATACAATGTGGTTGCCCATGACCTTGAGAAGCTTCTCAGCCTCCTTGATGCTGACCCTGACCACCTCCCTCCATAGCCAAGTCTTGGTGAATGGAACCCAGGTGGAGGGTAGCTTCCTCTATCCCAGGCCCCAGCAAAAGGCCACTGGATACAGACCTCTGGGGCATAGAGTGCCCACTCAGACCCTAGACCTCAAAGCCACCTCCCACCCTAGTCACAGAGGCACTTCAGGGCCAGGGAGGGGGCTAAGATCTCTGGGAATGGGGCCCAGCGTGGGTGGAGGAGGGGGAGACAGGGGGGCAGGCTTCCTGGGTCTCCATGCGAGGACAAACAGCAGGCTTTGAGGCCTTGGAAAATCCCGCTCGGGATTCCAGGCCCTGCCAGCGTCACTGCCTTTTGACTATTGTCCCCTACGGAAACGGGCCCAGCCCCCCACCAGACAGGACAGAGAGATCATTGTGAGGCCCCACCAGGCTCAATGCCCCCTTGTTCGCCCTCCCAGCCCCTAGCAAGACTTGGAGGCCAGTTCTTCCAGTTGTTTGCTAGAAAGAAAGGACCAGCCTCGGGGCTCCAGCCCTTGGGCGGGGCAGGGAAGGGCAAGGCGGGGCTGGAAAAATCAGCCCCCAGTCCTGTATCCCCATAGCAAGAGTTCTGGACAGGAGTCACTATCCCTAGAGCTTCTTTTATTTTTGAGGCCCTGGGCAGGGAGACCTAGTGGCTAGGTAGTTAGACACACCCAGCTCAGCCACTCACAAGCCAAGTGACCTTGGGAAAGTCATTTCCTTTCTCCAAAATGAGTTCTCTTTTGCAAACACAATAGCTATTATTTATTGGGTGTTTGCTATATGCCAGGCACTGCATGGAAGATTTTGTATGCACACCGTTGTGTAATCATTACAGCACGTTTAGGAATAGGTACAATTACTTTCTCTATTTATAGATGAAGATGTTAAGACACGGAGAAAGCAAGGGCTAGAAATGTATTAAAAGAACCTGGTAAGAGCTGCAGTCAAGATTTAAACCCAGGCATCCTGGCTCCAGAGTCCTCACTCTTTTCTACTCTGCTGTGTTGTCCTCCGGTGAGGTGGGGTAACCATACTTTCCTCAGGGTGATAGCAAGGGCTAGAAATAGATTAGAAGAAACTAGTGGGCCATGGAACATAGTATGTAGTAGCTATTGTCACCTCTATGGGGCTTAGAGATCTACAGGAACCAAGGTTCTCCACTGCCCAACCCCATTCTGACCCTTGGCCCCTCCTCTAGCTCCCAAGGGGCTGCCCTGTGCTCCACATCTGCGCAGGATAAAGGCAGGACATGGAGAAGAATAGCAAAGGGGTAGGGGCTCAGTCTAGCCATAGCTGGTGGGAGATTTCCCAGCAGTCTCTGCCCCTAACCAGAGGACTGCCATCAGACTCACCTCCGCACTGAACAGATGGTGAAACCGAGGCCCAGTGAGGAAGAGTGTCTTCTCAGAGAGCAGCGTGGAGTTGGAGGCAGGGCTGAGAGCAGAAGCAGATCTGACACACAACACCCTCCCTGCCTTGCCAGGTGCTGGTGCTGTGACAAAGGCTCCTTTAGGAGCTCTGGCTGGGCCGCCAGGGACACATGCTTAGAAGTCCTCACACTGCTGGGGGTGGCAGCCACCATGCACGGGACCCAGAGCTCCCCACCTCACTCCCACGTAGACCCTTCAGGAGGCCTCAGGCTGGACTGTCTTCTTTGGGGACCTGCAGGCTGCGGCTGGAACCCTGGGGAAGGCCCTTGACTCTCTCCTACTCTGGAGCAGAGCACTATTTTGTTTAATTTTCACCCAGCAGGGGCTGCCCTCATCCAGCCAGGGGCTCAGGGGAGGTGGAGACTCACCCGGGAGGTGGGCCCTGGGCCAAAGCCTGTAAGGAACAGGTGTGCGGGGTACCGCCTTCAGCGTCCTTGAGAAGGAAAAGAAGAGGCTGGACGGGCCCTGAGTGCAGTGAATGGGGCTGGACACTGCATGGTACCTTGGGCCTCAGGTTGGGGTTGATCTAGGTTCATGTTTCTCAAAAGAGTGGCCCCCAGACCACCTGCATCAGCAGCACCTGGGAACTTGGTAAAAGTACGGTACATCCATGGGCCCCACCCCTCACCAAATCCAAGTCTTTGAGGTAGAACCTAGAAATCTGCATTTTAAATTAGCAGAGCAACTGATGAGCTTCAGGGCTGGAAAACCTGGGGTTGGGGACACTTGGGCACAGGGAGACCACAGAACCCTCTTGTTGCCAAGGGGCCAAGGCCTGCCAGCAACCTGGATCTTCTTGCTGGGGTGCCAGGCATGTGGGAGGAATGTTGAAGATAGAGATGGGAAAAAAACAAACTTATGCTGAGTAAGCGACCACCACTGTTTTGGGCTGCCCCTTACCAACCCCCATGCTCAGTACCACACCCACACTCCTGTAATTCTAGCAGCGAGGTGGTCTATGCCCATTTTACAGATGTGGAAGCCGAGTCAGAGACCCTGGCCCCAGGTTAGGACTGTCACAGTAACAGCGACACTCTCATCCCTCGGCCAGTCAGCCTCTCATCTATGAGATGTGAGTTTATCAGAGGCTTTCTAGGGTCAGAACCTCATCTGTGTGCTTTTGCATAACTACCCTGTGAAGCATGTGCCATTATTATCCAGTTTTTATAAAAGAGTAAAACTGACACGTGTTAGCTCAGGTTGGTAACATCCAAGATGTATCCAGTCACCTACATCTTATGTAAGTATGGAAGGGTGGAGTACGGGTGGGTGTCAGACAGGATCCCAGTTTCAGCTATATGTCTATTTTTTATTCAATATATTAAATATATTAATCAGAAAAGTCACATACTATAAATCCAGGAAAATACACAAATATAAATGTCAGAATCTGTCATTTGTCTTCCTCCTAGAGTGAGTTTATGTACATGGGGAAGGAGATGGGAAGAGTGAGCCAGTAGGAAGAGGCTGGGAAAGGCTGGCCCAGGCTGCTGGGGCCCCCCACCCTCCCCACCCTCCCCACCCCACCTCTTCCAGTATTTACAGCAGCTTTCGGCTTATGTACAGCACAGCGGTGTGTGTTAAAAATAGTTTATCTTACAAAAAACACGAAGGCCAGGGAGAGGATGCGGGGTGAGACCAATGGTAGGAGCTGCCCCCATGAACGCATCCTTCTGCCCCAGGGCGTGACCTCCCAGAGCACGTGGGGAGGCCTGCCGTCTTGCCTGCCGTCTTCAGCTCCAGCCCAGGCATTGGGGGCAGCGATGCCCCAGGGGACCGAGGGCCATGGGCACAAGGCACGTGGGGTGGCATAGGAACGTGCACACACAGGGCACGCGTGCGTCTGTGCTGGGGTCAAAAGGGCAGCGTCTCCATGAAGATCTTGTCGACGATGGGGGGCGGGGGCGCCAGGTCCTCCAGCTTGAGGTAGAAGATGCGCTGCAGGCCCTGGGTGCACAGGGTCCGCAGCTCTGGCAGCTTGCCCAGCAGGCGGGACAGGCAGCTGGCGGGCTGGGGCTCGCCCGCCATGGCCGAGACGTGCTCCTTCAGGCAGCTGGCGATGCGGTTCTGCAGCTCCTCCACCCGCTGGGGCTCCTGCAGCCCATGCCGGTCTGTGCAGACGGAGCAGGGTGAGCCACCCATCTGACGGGACCCCCGGAAGACCCAGCCTGCCCCAGGCCTCCCAACCGGCTGCTGCGGCCAGGCCCTCACCCTCCTCAGGCGCTCTGCAAAAGCATGTTCACACACACCCTCCAGCCCATTTCTGGGGCCCAACAGGAGTCTAGGAAGGCAGTCACACTCCTCTGTTCCTGTTCCTAGTGAGAGACCGTGGCTCAGAGAGGTCACAAAAAGGAAAGAAAGCCCTAGCCAGCTTTCCTGACTAGGTCAGTGCTTTGTATTCAGACTGCTCTGGAATGGAGCAGATGTGTCCCAGAAGCCACTTCCAGGGAAAGCTGGCCTCGAAGCCACCACTCTGTCCTCGGCCCAGACAGCCTGGACTGTCCCCGTAGTTGGGTCCCTGTGACATTTAAATCAAAATGGAATGGGGGTAGATTCTGGTGCTTTAAAAAATGAGACAGAGAGACCTAAAAGCCTGAAGTTAACACCCTAAGTCCCTTCTGTATGATTATATTTACATAAAGCACATTAACAGGCACAGGTCACCTGTGCAGTTGTCGTCAGGGCAGCTGAGGGCTAGCAGGGCTTCTGGGGGACCGGGCATGTCTGCACCTAATCCAGGCACTGGTTACACAAGTGCACCGAGTTTGTAAGAAGTTACCACTTGTGCACTGCGCTGTGTGCAACATAAGTCGGTCAGACTTTAAAAACAAACCACATGGGGAAGCCGGGATGGCTCAGTGGGTTAAGTGCTCACTTTGCAGCGCTGGGGACCAAGGATCGAATCCCGGCCCCGGCCCCGGCCCGTGCAGACCCATGTGCTGAACTGGGGAGTTCCCCTAGTTCAGTTCTCTCTCTTTCTCTGTATCTCTCTCTCTCTCTCTCTCTCTCTCTCTCTGTGTCAAAAACAATAAAAAAAAATAAATGAAAAACAAACCACAACCGTAGGCCACAAAACACCTGCGCAGCCTGGACCTGGGATCGGCTGGGATCACTCGCAGACTGCCCTGGGCTTGGCGGTCAGATGAAGCTGGGCTCAGACACTGGCCCTGCCACCGACCAACTGCGCTGCTCTGAGCAAACGTTGCCCCTCTCTGCATCTAGTCACCCTCACTTTACCATGTGGGAACCCAGGAAGTGTCCAAGGCCAGCCCACCCCAGGGCCCTCAAGCCCTCCCCAACACCCTGGCGCTGGTCACACACCTGTGATGAGGACGAGCGCCGAGAGACAGGCGAAGGCAGGGACGTCCACAACCAAGCTGTGCAGGGATCGCGAGAAGGCCAGAATGCCGTCGATCCAGCTGCCGAAGCCGCGGGAGCACTGCAGCTGATGCAGCACCAGGCCGGAGCAGAAGATGAGCTTCCCCTCGGCCGGCTTGGACCTGGTGGGTGGACACACAGGTGGTGGTCAGGGGGGCTGGAGGGCAGGGCGGCAGGGGCGAGGCCGGCGGACAGCGGGCAGCTCACCGGTAGGCCAGGCGCAGGATGAAGAGCTCCAGGAAGGCTGACTCCAGCAGCAGGTCCTGGTCACTGGGGGACAGCTCGGCAAAGCCAGGAATCTTCTCGGCCCACTTGCGGATCACCTCCAGGGACCCTGAGAGTAGGTCGTAGAACTGCTGCACGTCCCCAGCATCCTCCTTCCCAAAGCGGGGCAGCACCAGCTCCTGGAACTAGGGGAGTGGTCCAGTGGCATGAGCACCACACGTAGGGTCACCATGTACAGCCATGCCATGCATCAGATGCCAGATCCCGGGGGCTGAGAAACGAACGGAGATTCCGCCCACCTTGTGCCTGCCAATTCTCGAATATTCACCCAGGGCGGAGGTTGCTGGAAGGAGCCCATTTTTCTAACTGGCCACCCGCCCAGGAGGTACATTGTTTCCTTCTGGTCAGTCCCCAAGGGGCTCCTCTTTTTTTCAATTTCTCCAACTGGGGAGAGGCCCTTTCTAACGTGCTGGAAGGCACTGGATGTGGGCGGGGCTCACCTTGGTGTAGTCCAGTTTGGCTGTGCTAGGCCCTGAGTCCAGGTGCGCGCGGACCAGGGAGGTGAGGAAATTGGCAGGGGAGGCATCCGGGGGCTGCTTCGGCTTTGAAGGGAGCCGCCCCCTCCGCCCCTTCAGGCTATCTGTCCGGACAACTGAAGAGAAATGGGCAGGGGTGAGGAAGGGACCCGGGGACAGGCCTCTCAGCTTAAGCTGTGCTCACCAATGCTGGCAAGCACTCCCAAGTTCAAGGACCCAGCGCCCCCAAGACCCACAGTTCCCCAGAGGGCCCTCCTTAGAAGCAAAGCAGGGGGACCAGAGGTAGAGTAGAAATAGGCCCAGGCATGGCCAGGGTCTGGGGACCTCCACCTGCGCCCCCTCCCCGGCCTGCCAGGGTCCCGATCGCGCATCCCAGCCACCCACCTTCCTTCACCATGCCCACAGCCAGGCACTTCTGGAAGCGGCAGAACTGGCAGCGGTTTCGCCGCCTCTTGTCCACAGGGCAGTCCTTGTTGGCCAGGCAGATGTACTTGGCGTTTTTCTGCACCGTACGCTGGAGTGGGGAACAACACGGAACCGGCTGTCAGAGCGCGGGGCGGGGGGAGCTGGGGCGGGGGGAGCCCGGGGAGGGGACCGTCCAGATCCTGCTGCCATCACAGATAAAAGCGCTCTCTGTTCACAGCTATTTTTCTAACATTTGGGTGTCAGGGGAGGGAGGAATGGAAGGGTGGGGGAGGAAGACCAAGTCTTGGGGACACTGGGGGAGCTTTCTGCCTCAAGAGGAAGACCCCCCAGGACACCCAATTAGGGGCTGGGGCTCTCTGGCAGCCCAGACACCTGTACTTCTTCATGAGCCTGTGGGGCAGATGAGAGGGCTGAAGAGGGGCAGGGTGGGGGTGGGGTGGAGACAGGAAGCTAAGCAGGCACCCAGAGCTGGGACAAACAGCCAGCCTGTTCCCAAGTCCACCCCCAGCGCTTAAGCACTGAGCCCTCTTCCCAGACCTTTTCATCTCATGCCAGGTACACAAGCGCCTGGGGCCCACTTCCCACAAATACCTGAGCAGGGGGAAGACGGGCACAAGCAGAGGAGAGGCTGCCCAACGGGATGCACACTCCTGGGTGCCCTACACTGTCTGCTCACACCTCACCCTCTCTCCATGTCACTGCAGTCCCACTGGCCTTGAACGGTCCCAGCCCCCCGCCATCTTCTGGGGACCCACCTGGCAAGGTTACCCCTTCCTGAGGGGCAAGACTCGTGGGGAAGAGAACTCAGGGGAGACTGCAGACCCCACTGGCATGGAAACCAGCCTGTCCTCACGCCTCCACAAAGTCACACGCAGGGCAGCGTAGTACCTTGAAGAAGCCTTTGCAGCCCTCACAGGTGCGGACACCGTAATGCTGGCAGGAAGCACTGTCCCCACACACAGCACAGCGGCCCTCGCTTCCACCTGGAGCCCCACTCCGGGACTTGGCCGAGGTCACAGGCACATCCAGCATCCCCGGGCTGTCCAGGTGTGCAGACGCGGGCACCAGGCCTGGGAAGGCTGTTGGCATGGGATAGCTGTCTCCCTCCTCCAGCGGGTGGGTGGCCTGCGAGGGGAACAGCTTCAGGGAGCTCTGGGCCAGCCTGGGGCTGGGGCCGGTGTGGGGGCTGAAGGAAAAGAAGGCCGGCGGCTGAGGGGGCCCAGGAGCCTTGGGCAGCTGCTCTGTCCATGCCCGCAGGCCTTCATAAGTCTGGCTGGGTGAGAAGGGGCCAAAGGAGCTGTCCCAGGGGGAGAGCTGGGGCGGCTGGAGGCCGGGCGTGGGTGGCGATGGGGCTGAGCAGGGACTGCCATAGTAGTCAGAGCCGCTAGAGGACAGGGTCTCGTCTAGCGGGCCGCTCAGGCTCCCAGGATAGCAGCCATACACCTGGAAGTCCTCAAACTTGAAGGATGCAGAGGCGGGGGAGGTGGCTGAGGACGACGACGTGGAGGAGGCCGAAGAGGAGGCAGAGGAACACGGCTGGGCTGTTCCTGGCAGCTGGTAGAGGAAGGTGTCAAACTCCCCAGTGTAGCCGTCCATGAAGGTACTGAAGCTGGGCAGGGCCGTGGGGGCAGTGGGAGCTGCCTCGGGGCCGGCCAGGTCCATGGTGGGCTTGCTGAGCTCAGGGGTTAGGGGGTCGCTTGCCAGGTGGTCACGGGGTCCTGGGCTCGGTGCTGGTGTCCCATATTGGGCTTGGATACAGGGCATTTCTGGAGAGGGAGGAGACCAAGGGGTGGGGAGTCATTGAGAAAAGTCTGAAGCCTGATCTCTAAGCACAGGCGCCCCCGCCCACCGAGCAGCCAGGTGGCAGGAATCCCAGCCGGGCATGGGACCCTGATGCATTAGGGCCATGGCCCACCACAGAACCCAGGCATTCGGACCCCCAGCTAGAGTACCATCTCAACCTCCTTGTCACAAAACAAGGCCCAGTGAGAGTGGGCTCAGGCAGAAGGCCAGCCACACCCAGTCAGCCTGGGAACCCTAGGGAAGGAATCCAGCCAGCATTTCTTTTTTTTTTTTTTTTT
>PVKE010008166.1:0-48516 GCA_004027555.1 Craseonycteris thonglongyai | reverse complement strand
TATTGTTTTTGAAATAAACTGTAAGATGAGTTTAGCTGAAAAAGCTTATATTTAATTATTTTGAAATTATTGAATTCCAATAAAAGCTCAAGCAATTTCTTACTCTGTTATCTTTCTATCCACATAAGTTAGAACAAAATAGAGACAAAAATTAGATTCATAATCATCAGCATTAATACTCTTAGAGCTTTTTTCTTTTTCACATTTTTTCTATTCTCTACAGCTATGCAGTCTAAAGCCATTTTCTCTTAATGTTTATATGTTGCTATAGAATCCTCATAAATAACAATTTAATGATCCAACACTATTCCATCTAGTTCATAAGCCAAAATTTATCTAATCACTATCTATTACTAAATGTCTAGAGTATTTTTTGCTACCATGAATAATTCTTCAATGAGTATAGATACTCTCTCCTTCAGCTAATACTTAGTAAAATTTCCTGGAGTGAGATTACAGCATCTAAGGATACTAACATTTATATACTTTTTGGAACACATAGTATAAGTGATTTCTGAAATGTTTATCAATTTACATAAATGTCTATCAATTATCTATGCCATTACCAGCATAGATAATTACCTCATTTTTGTTTTGCAAAATTATTAGAAATAACATGTTTAAAACATTTTTAATTTCCAGTTTCTTTGTTCTATTGTTTGCAAATTTTTCCTTATATGATTATTTTCAATTTTGTCTTTTTCTGAAAATATTTTATTAGCTTTTTCCTCTTTATTTTACAGTGTATTTATTATAAAGAATAAAATAGTACATAAAGGAATCTATTTTTACCTTTGTGGTATCTTCCCTCCCGGCCCCGACTTTCTATCAAGATTATAAATGAGACCACTTTCCTCCAAGGTCTTTTGTTAATTAGTTTATATAATTCTTCCTGGCAGCCAAGCTGTGGGTAACATCCCTACTTAGTTATTAATCTACTGGCTTTGTAGGGAAGGCTTGTGATAAAAATTATCTTTAATAATTCTCATTAACTTTGAAACACTTGCTACAAATATACTATTATTTACTGTCTTAACTAATTTTGTTGGAAGTAACTAAAAATAAAAACTTGCTAATAATTGGAATAATTGAAAGTATGGTGCATTTTAATACAGTATGCTTGGCTTTGTGAATTTTAGACTTTTTTTTCCTTCAACTTAGCATATCTTAGTACCCAACTCAAAACACCAAGGAGCCAATTCTTCTCAAGTTTTTGCATTTTCCCCAATGACCTAACAAAACTAATCGTTCCTTTATGAAATATTCAGTTTATTTTAACCAAACAACTAATTTTTAATATAAGTTTTTTTTTTTTTAAATGTTAGTATTTGCTTTCAAGTTAATTTACTCTTTTTTCAAAAGGCTTATTGAAACCTTATGATTTATGAATTTTTTGTTTGTGTAGGCACAGCTATCCTTTAGTGTATTATAATTTATGGATCAAAGAATAATATCCATTTTTTCCTATGTAAAAATTTGAGATGACATGATATCATCAATTTCATCAGTATGAAATATAGCTACTATAGCAGTGATCCCCAACCTTTTGGAACCAGGGACCAGTTTAACAGAAGACAATTTTACCATGGACTGGGGTGGGGTGATGGTTTCGGGATGATTCAAGTGCATGCAGATGAAGCTTTGCTTGCTTGCAGCTGCTCTCCTCCCGCTGTGTGGCCTGGGGGTGGGGGTGGTGGTGGTGGTGGTGGGGGTGGGGGGCGGTTGGAGACCACTGTACTGAAGAACTCAGAATCCAGTTCAGGAAACATTTATGCAGAAAGGGATTTGCTGACTGTTGCCAAAGAACCCTTCCAACAACCACTATTAATCTCTTAGGGCTTAGTATACTCATTCAAATAGACAAAAATAGACTGAATATTTGCTTAGGTCTTCACATATTACAGATGTAATTTTTTCTTCTTGGTTCTCCCCTGTAACATCTAGTGATCTTCAAGTTAAGATATAAGAGTACACAAGCATGTGCATAGGAGAGATTTCTTAGAGCTCGCTATAAATCAATACCACAGAAAGCAGCCCACAGATTAATGGAAAGGCATGACAGAAATCAAACATTTCTCATTAGGTCCTCATCCTGCTACTTATTAGAATCACTGCCTATTTCACAGTAGGCCCACCTTGATTTATTATAAGCTCTGGAGCCCCATGGGCTGGTACTTATTGTCATGGTCGTTATAAGCCATTATTATTTGTTCCTAGAATGCAAAGGAGACCTTTTGCTTTTAATTCCTCTCTGAGAACTTACTTCAAAAGAATGATTATTTCCAAAAGATGGCCACTTGATTTCTTTCTGCCTAATGAGTTTAATTTTAAATTTGGGCTTGAAAAGGAAGAACTAAAGGTATCTGAGGCCTTAAATGATTAATTGTAATTGATCCTATCAAGAATATTTCATACTCATCAATCACAGAAGCTCAAAGTTGGAAGGTGTTGTAAGGGTCTTCTACTCAAGTCACACTAGTCTCAGGAAATTTCTATGAGAGGGAAAAAGGGATCTAGCAAGGAAAACAAGGTATCGGTCTGTGGGAAAGGCTAGAAACAGAAAGAGATGGCAAAAAGTAAATGAAGATTTAAGCTTTTGGAGATCAATTTCAATATATTTTACTTGGGAAATCTTTCTAAAAATGAATTACTTTGTAAGGATCTTGTGAGATTTCTTTCTTTGGTATTGTAGTGAAATTGTTGATGAAGCGTAGGTATTCAAGAAACAGATGATCTACAACTTAATTAAAATATTGAACCACCTAAAATGTCATAGAGAAAAAGAATGCAGGGTTAAGGGTGAAGTGACAGATGTTTTATGCTGGCAACTTTGCTTCATTATGAAATTGCTTCTTTTTGTTTTGTGAGACCTGCATTTTTCAAACTGCTGATTCCTGAAAAATGGCACTACTCCAATATTTTCCTTCAAAAGCTGAAATCACTTTTATTCTTTTCCCACATCCATGAGCAAGTTCTCTTAAAATATGGAATTCATATTAAAGTAGCATCAGTAATGTCTGCATGATTTTTGGTAGGATGCTGATGAAATAGTCTGGGTACATAGGAAGTGTGTATCATTGTCTTTTATGTTTTATTACACAGGAAATTCAGGGAGAAACAGGAACATTTTGTTTCTTTAGCAGTGACGTGTTTGGTCTCTCATGACTATGACTAATAATATATTTTTAATTTAGAGCATCTTTTTCCAGAAGAGTGGTTTAGAAAATATACACTAGAATATGTAATACTTTGGTTATTCTTCCCCTTGCAATGTTTTAGGATTATCAGCTTGTTACCCAATACTCAGTTCCTCAAAGTAATTGAGCAAAATAAAATCTGGACACCTTTTCCATATTTATCTTCTATTGTTTCTTTTAACGTTTATACATGAAAAGCTTCATTTATCCTTGATTTCATTAGCCTTCTAGATTATTATTCAATCCTTACATATAGTTGGGTTAGGTTTCCATACTGCTAATTACCATGATCTGGATTTCTTCTTCCATTGGATTATTAAGGTGTGTTCCCAAATTCACCTTTAAATAACCACTTTATATCCCCCCCTTTCAAGCTCCTTTAATACTTGTTTGTGGAATAAAAGTTAAGTCTTTCTTTACCTTTGAATTGATTATTTCTGCTATTTTTGAAGAGTCTAGCTCATGTATAATTTCAATGAACTGAACTTGAATCATTCCAGTCTTAAGTGCTTGAATTCACTAGGTGTATTTTGAGCACATACTATATACGAGACATTGAATTAGACTCTGATAGAAGTCTTCCTGGAGGAGATGTAATTTAGAGGGGATGTCTTTTTAGGAGATGCCTTCAAGGATAAGTAGAATTTCACAGGTTTTATTTTATTTTTTTTAAAGCTTCTTGGGTGCAGGTAATAGGCAAACTTGTGTCAGTGGCGGAATCTTCAGCCTGTTATGTTTGTTAGGAGAATAGCAAGTAAACTAGACAACTGGATACTAGAGTATAGGATTCATGAAGGGAAATAATGGGTAAAAATGTTGAAATGGAAGGTTTAAACAAGGTAATGGAAAAATGTTTATATGTAATTTTTAAGCAATTTTGAACTTGCAAACATAAAAATGTTGCAAGTTTAGTACCAAGAACTTTTATTTTCTTCAGCCAGTTGAGAATAACTTATTGATCTGATGTCTCATCATCCCAAAGCACCTTAATACATATTTTATATAAGCAAAGACATTGTATTATACAATCATGCAACATCCAAAAGTGGAACAACCATCCCAAAATGAAAATGAACATTACTGCTGTTAAAGAAAAAACTCAACTTCCGTGGCTGAAAGCCTTTTTGGAAAGAAAGGGTTTATTGAGACTGGGTGCTAGGGCATGAAGTCTAAACCACCAGCAGCAGTGATGGGTGGAAAAGGTTACATGTTTGCCATCCTGAAGTTGACAAGCCTTTTTAAAATATATTTCAAGTAGGGGGAAGAAAGATGTAAGTTGCTTGAAATAATTTACATTGGTTACAGATAAGGGGGCAGAATAAGGTGAAGCTGCAGCGCCATGATGATCGGAACAACACCGGTATGGAAGACATTTACTATCTTTGATTGGTTACAGGCAACAGTCCTAAAAGTTTATGCATATGCAGAATGGGATGGCCCATCTAGTGTTCAGCTAGGAGATGCCTGGACATTGATTCAAACCTCTAACATAACATTCAGGAATGTGAGTAGTTTTTTGTCAGCTGGCCCTGCAGTGTTAACTGATTAACTTCATGTCTCTTCCTTCCACTCTCTGGCCTACTGTAATTTAATTTAGGACATCTCAGAATTTTCTCCTTATCTGTCTTATTCTTATACCTCATTCAGGTTTCTCAAATTTTCCTAACCATGTCCTATAAAGCACAAGGACTGCATTTAAAATTATGTGTTTGGCAGGTATTTCTGGGTTTTCTAAATCCCCATCTAATAGTCCTGTTAGGGTCTGTAGTGATCCAGGACAGAAGTAATTAGCTTGGCCCCAAAGAGCCTTTGGTCTCAAATCACTCCAGCACTGTGTTCCCAGCATATCACATTATTATTATTTTTTCTGTCAAGTTTATTTTTTTTGCTTGTAGGAATTCTCTCCTGATGACTTTTATAGGAGACCACGTGGTTTGACTAAACAACAAAGCAAGGACAAATCTTAGAGGTATCCTTTCTTCAAAGCCAGGTGATGAAATCTTTCCCAGGAGGCTGTGTAGGTGTGCACTTGGGCAGCTCCAGTAGTCCTCCACAGGAAACCATGTGTCTAAATCCTCATGATGACAACACAGAGAATTCCCTGCCCCACATTTAAATAGTCTGAACCTAAGGTTTTTAATTTTAAGCCACTTGGTCTATAATTGCTATTTAATCAGAATTGTGGAACAAATACATAATCATGGAATTATGCGGGAGGGAAGAATGTAAAGGAATATTCTTTATTAACTTCATTCCTTCACTTCAGGGTTGCCACAGGCCTATGCGTGATTTAATATTAGTTTTGATCCTAACGTGTGTTGTACCCACTGCTAGATTCTCACCTGGCAGCCAAGAATAGAGGTGAGCCTCTTTCCACCACTGTATCTACAGTCATAACAGGGTTGCATCAATCATGGCCTATGTTGGAACAAAGTCTTTCTGTGTATTGTGGTGGGAGTTCAGATCATTCAGTTTTCTGTTTCAATGGAGGAAATGTTTTCCTCTTATTAGTAATAAATCTTTAGGCCACAAAATTATTTTCAAGGCAACTTTTGAGAGAATTAAAATAATGTCTGATAAAATAAAATAAAATTTCAACTCTTAAAACATTGGATTGCTAATTGTATTTAGTTGAATAAATTTCAAAGCTGTGTCCCCATGTTGTGGTTTCATTTGGCTGTAATATTTCTATTAGGTTATTTTTCATAATCTTACATATTTTCTTGCTTTCATCTGATTCCAGTGGAAAGAGTACCTAGAAGCATCAAAGGTTTCATAGTGGTATTTTATCAGACTCTATGACCGTCTCCTACCAATGCCTCATTAGTAAAGAGGTGGTCTTTTTGAAGGTGGCTGCAAAATGTCCTGCTGACTTCATTCCCCACTGGAGCAGTTGGAGCTTATCAAGGACAGGAAAAACAAACAAAACAAAACAAAACAAAACAAACATACAAACAAAGAAAAAACAATCTGTGACCCAAAGCCCTTCCGACATTTGGGAAAAAAAAGTTCCTGATGGGACATTTATGATTAAACTCCAAGTTATTGTACAATGTATGTTTAAACAACATTAGATTCACCTTTCAAAGAATTTTATTTTTTGAAATACAAATGTGAAACATAAGCTTCTGCATATGTTTACAGAATGCATAAAGACTGATGCAGAAAGGAATGATAAGCTTATTATTATTATAATAATAATAGGGAAGAGGTGCTTTCTTGGAATTTATAATGAAAAATGTAAGGAGCAGAATTTCTATTGTAGTCAGTCAGTCTCTTTCTGGATGATGTCCTATCATCATCCCAATTAAGTGTTCCAACCCCTTCACATGTACAAGTAGAATATTTGGTCATAGTAACAGAAAACAATGTTTCTTGTTTCACTTTGTTAAAAGGAAATTTTACTGGTTTTGGATGAAGCTTACAGGATAACAGGCAATTCCTGATAAAAGTGTTAATAATGTAATTCCATGACCACCTAATGATTTGCTCTTAATATGCATTCTAAATATTCCTACCAAATTTGTTTGACTTCTTTATCTTTTTAGACACACACACACACACACACACACACACACACATAAGTTGCACTTCAAATAGAGTAAAACCTATTAGAGCAGAAATTATCATTAGAATTCTAGTTAGGTCACTGAATTTTTTCTGTCACATCACTAAATATGTGTATAGCAAAAGTAGGAGATACCTTATATAGCTTAAAACATGGTTTCTAATTTATCAGAGGATCACCATGTAGTTAACAAATGAAATATTTTAGAGATGAAGGAGTCTGCACTGTCATCTAGAAGGTATTGTGCATCTCAATCTCAACTTCATAAACAAAGTTGCAGGCACAACAGTTTAAGAACACATTCCTCCAAAAGAGTATTTGATCAAATTGAACGTGGGCCTTTTTGTACTTAATTTGGAACTTAGCATCCAAAGCTAAAGTGGACTGAGAAGCAGAAAGACTCCAAGAAGAGGGGAGAGCCAAGTGATAGCATGTATTTTGCCTCTACATATCTATGCACATGTATGTTCATGATGGCTTCAATAAAACTTGACTAGATTGGATATGTGGTAATAGTGGAAATCTTGACATTCTTGGTCAGAGTTTACAGAGATGTAAGACTTCTGATTAATGTCTTATTTACTTCTTTATGTGTTTGATACATGTCCTGAATTAGAAACCTAAGTAAAGAAAATTTTTGTAATAAAAAAAAAAAAGATAGCGATGTATGAGTAGTTCTATGTGTTGTTGAATGCACCTATAGTTAAACATTTATAGCAAGCTAAATCTTCTCTAAGTCAGAGTTCCCTTTGTTATCAAGTGAAGAGAATAATAACAGATATGTTTTCCTCAGTAATTTTACTGGTGATCATAAGAGAAAAATGTCTGTAAAATTAATTTATAAATGGTGAAGCAGTTTGCAATTTCGTATAATTGTTACTATTATTTAGATTTATAATTTATTGACTCTTTTTTTCTGTAAAAACATTGAAATTATACAAAACTGGAAAATATGATTTAGTATATATGCATTAATTTCATCATAAATTCAACACAGTCCTTTCCTTTAATAATCACAATCCAGCAGGTATGACCAACAGTAAGAATGAGATGTAAGTGCTGAGATGTGGAGAATACGAGTATTGAGAAAACAAGGCAGCTGAGGAGTAGCTCCTTCTTTATCGCTCACATAGCAATTTAAACTGGTTCTTAAGAAAATATGTGGGACATCAGATTTTTTTGCAAAGAGCCATTTTAATTCTAGAGAAAGCCTATGCACATTACATTGTTCCATTTCCCTTTACTTTCTTCCTTTTAAGGAAAGTCCTACAAAGGAATTCTAAGTAACCTAAATAGATTTTGAACTTTCCTTTTAAATTTTTAAACTTTCTTGATAGCTCTGTTAACAACTACTTTTAAGACTTTTCAGTTTTCAATGAGAACTATTTAATGAGAAGGACACTTTTAAAAATCAATTTTGGAAGATATGTGAGCATATACCTCTTGCAGGCAAAGGAAGGTTTTCCTTGATTCTCTTAGTGTCTCTGGCTGAGTCTGAAAATTAAACCAACAAAGACAGATTAACAGGAGAAAAGCATAAAAATTTTATTTAAGATGAGTTTTATATGTCATAGGAGCCTTCATAAGAGAAAGAATACCCGAAGGAATGGATAAATTGAGTATTTTTATGCTAGGTTCGATAAAGAGTGGACAGTTACGTAGAAATATGATAGGTCAAAGAGCATGAGGTAAGTGTATAATAGTAAACTGGATGAAACTTAGCAAGACCTATTTGTTCAGATTCTTGGTGTTGCTTTGTCTTCAAAGATAAGGATGCTCCTTTTCTCAGGGAATAGGGAGGGCTCCTTTCTGATGAGAGTTTTCTGACCACTCAAAAAAAAAAAAAGAAGATTTATTTTGTTGTTTGAGGAAAGATGAGAGAGAGAGGAAGAGAGAGACAGAGAGAGCCCAGAGTAGTCTCCATAGTTGTACATCATTAGTTGTGACATTTCATTCCACTCAGGTGGTCGGGGTCGGGGAGTTGCATGAGGTAGGAACCAAACCTGGGGCCTCCTGCATGGGTGGTAAGAACTTCTGCTGCTGGGGCTATGTGATGACCAGTTTTGTCACATTTTAGCACATGGGTTTGCACAGGCTGGGGCCAGGAATCAAACCCTGGGCCAGGCTAGCGCTCAACCGCTGAGCTACCCCAGCATCCCCTTTATGACCATTTTTTGAGGAGAAGGTGCAGGGACCAGGAGAAGTCAAGTGACCTTCCTGCTTCTCCTGTTTACTCAAACTCTTTCAGGTTAAAATGCTATATATTTTATAGAATGGTGTATCCTAAGCTCCAATCACTCTATTGGTACAAGCAAAGAATTCAGGACTGAAACATAACTATTTTGTTTTTAGGAAAATTAAGCCCATTCCAGTATATTTTACTCCTATTTTTGGAGCATTTATTGGTTCTCTGTTGGCTACTTGTGGAGTGAAAGGCTGGGAAGCATGGCAGAAATACGCAATAAGCTTTGGGTCTCAAGGGCCTTAGTTTTAGTACTATTTGTAGAGATACCGGTAGATATTCGTAATATAAACGAGCACCATAGAAAGTGTATGTAATAATGTGTTTAACTGACATGGCCAAAAGCTAATTTATATCTTATAGACAACTAATTTACAACAGCTATCTATGTTGGATCAGTTTGGAACTAAGTTGCAAAATAATTACAACTTGATTTTGGTATCTTTCCTTTCTATCAATATTTTGCATACATACTTTCCCCTTTTGCATCTCTATTCCTAACCTTTTCTTGGATTTTAAAATTATCAGAATAAATCATGCTACAATTACCATATAATTGTCAACATTTTGCTCTTGTCTTCTGTTCGTCTTCCTCCTCCATTTTTTGTCAGAGATCCGCCCCCCTTTATATAATTTCAAAATTGGAAAATAGGAACCTGACATTTTTACATATTTAAGTTAATTCAAGAATTTTACTGAAGTGATAATTCTGGATATTTCTAAAACCCTTCAGTGAAATATGAAAATACTACTGCTAAGATTTAGTTTTCATTAAAACTTTTTGAAAGACATTTATATTGTACTATTGAATAAAATTGCCCTACTGTATAATAAAGGCAAAATCATATGGGCAGAATTTCAGGCTTGTGAATCCAAGTTTAAAATTAGACAAGGAAAAATATCTCCTGCATTTGTAATGAATGTGTATTATTATATTTCATGTTCCATTTCTTTCCTCATTCATCCCTGTACCTCTAGAGAATATTTTGGATTCTGGCTTTTTAAAAATTTCCTGCTGTAAAGCATCATGACCCATATATGAAGAGATGCTTTGTAGGATAATTTCAAAACTATTTTCTCCAGTGAGACAATGAAATCACTTATGCTTTCTCTATTCAGTGTATCTCTTGTTTATAGGGTTATGGGACATGAAATTGTCACCATTTCCAGTCCTCTCTATATTATAGTTTTCTTGACAACCAGTAAAATCCTTCACTGACTTAGCAATGGTGAATGAAAAGATTGAGCTGAACTAAAATTTGGGAGAAGTCAAGCAATTTCTAGATCATTCTTGAATTTATTGATTAGGTAGTAAAATGCTATACTCTAAATTTTAATATGTCTGTATACAATAATCTCCCAGTCAAAAATTACTTTTTGGAATTTTTATGAATTACTCAAAATTCTCTTTTTAGTTAGTATACATAATATAATTTTTGAAATGAGAGTAATCATAGGAGGTAAAGCACGTTCCACTTTTATAGGAGAGTAGAAGAAATACCCTTTACAATTTCACTTATCTGTATAATATTATTAATTTGCAAAAAAACAATCTTGAAACTCTGGGCTCAGGTTTTTTCTCTGTAAAGATTTAAAGATACATGGCCTAATTTGGAAGGGGTTGTGGTTTATATCATAGAATTAGCATCTTGTCAGGTACTTATATGTTTTCTAGTTTTATCATATAATTGATTGCATTATATCATAAAGGCAGTGATCATAAATTCTGCAAATTTATAATGTCTTGATAACAATCATTTCATGTATAATGTATGCCCTAGGCTTTTACCACATTTAAATTTTCCCATTTGTTTTTCTTGTGTTGTTGAAATAATGATTGGAGAGATGCCAGAATAGCTCAACAGTTTGAGCATTTACCTTGCAACCACAAGGTCCAGGGATTGAATCCCAACCCTTTCTTGTGCCACCCATTTGGTGAACTGTGGCACAACTGGTAGCCCCCAGGATGGCTAGGCAGTGAAGGCTCTCACCTCACATGTGGAAGGCCCTTAGTTCAGTTCCTGCCCGTGCAAGATGAAACTATGTCACAACTACTGACATACAACTATGGCGACTGCTCTGTGCCCTCCCTCTTTTCTCTCTCTCTCACCTTTTCTGAAACAATAAAATATATCTTTAAAGAAAAAAAAGAAATAATAAATACTATAAAATCTTATTAACTAATATGAGGTAAATCCAACTGGTATAAAAAAAGTCATAATTTTAAGAATAAAATAATAGCACCAGTTTTCAAGCTCCATAGAGCAGAGAACACATCTGCCTTACTCATATTTGGTCTCAGAAGGTTTGACATAATGCCTACTATATAAAAAAAGTTGAGTAAATTTTTGCTGAATAAATGAAAGCAGTTTTAGTCTAAAAAGTCATAACTAGACTTTTGTATGTGTTCTAAAACTAAAAGGCTTTCTTTCTATATGAATT
The DNA here is from genome assembly GCA_004027555.1 of Craseonycteris thonglongyai. Classification (NCBI taxonomy): domain Eukaryota; kingdom Metazoa; phylum Chordata; class Mammalia; order Chiroptera; family Craseonycteridae; genus Craseonycteris; species Craseonycteris thonglongyai. Next base: position 37,067 of record PVKE010008166.1, on the reverse strand, counting down.
AAAATAGAGCCAAATACCATGCAAACACATATGTCCCAGCAAGAAAGAAAAAAAGAAATATAAACAAAAGAAAGGAACCTGTGGGAAGCCATTTGGGCTGGCTTATGGAAACGGCCGTGCAAGCAGGTCTAGTTAATGCTTAACTTGTTTCTGCTCCTAAGACATTTGTCTCTGTCTGCGCCTGGAAGGCGCTTACCTATTGTGGAGGTACGTGGTGAGAACGGCCAGTTCCCGGACACAGAGAGTTGATAGCTATCTGAATAATTATCCGTATCTGTTCTGGGAGAAAACTGACCTTTTCTTGTTATTTTGATTTTAGTTTCTATGTTAAGTTAATCATCTGCTTTTGCTGAGGTAATGCCTAGTTTCTTTGTTACATTATGTAGTCTGAAAATGTATATATTGGTGGAGGAAAATAAACTCGGTGCTGGAGTCATCAGCTCCAGACCGGCCGCATCTAAAATCTGTGTGTGTCTTTTTCATCCGCACTCCCCCTTTGGGGTTCTGACCAACTTGCCGCGGCAGGTCCGCGACAGGAACCCTGGGAGGGTTGTTAAAACACAATGGGCTTATGTCTAAAGGACTTTGCTAATCATTGTAACCTGGTCTATATTGCATTATTTCAGAATTCAAAATATTAAAAGAATACATTAAAAAACTAATGTCTATGAAATAATAGAATTTGATATTTCACTGGTCACTCTTAGCTTTAGGCATATTATTTTCTTTGGAAAAATCGAATCCACGCACAAAAACATGTACAGGCCTTAATAGCCTTTGGTTAGAAACATCAAGGCTGATGTTTTAGGTTTGTTTTGTCATAGGGTCTATCCATATTCATTTCTCCTTTTTAAAATATGATTATTTTTTTCAGTATAGAATTCAGAAGGTAATTAAAATAGATGTATGTTTGAACTACAAGAGCAATATTAAGAAAATTTGCTGGAAAAAATACCATTAAATTTAGCTAAAGGACCTTGCTTTTCAGGACACTTTACATTGCTTTTCTAATGAATGACCCATTGAGATTTAATTTATACCAGCTTTGTCACTCTGTAACAAGCAGCTGTTATGTCTCCAAAGCATAAAGCTAACAAAATAATGCCTATTTGGAGATATTTATGTCCACAGAGATATTTTTCTTGTCTAAAGCTAATTAACATGAAAGACAACTTGATTGTTTTAAATGAAGCGAGAAGAAATAAAAATATGTCCACAATAAGGCATACAATGGACATTTTAGGTTTCAAAAAAAAAAAAAGGAACAAATATAAACCACACATACTTTTCAAGTTATTCTAATTTGAGAAAATAAACTTCTTTTTATGGAATTTTTTAACAAGTGGTGTCAGCTAAAATGATCAGTTCTTCATATAGGTTCAGCCTAATTATATGATATATGTGACACTTGATATTATATCATTAGTCTACAAAATCTTGCAAGAAGTCCTTTGAAGAAATTGAAACAAGTATCGGAAATAATGCTTAGATTTCTAAGAACACTTCTCAATGTAGCCTTCTGAAGCTGGGTCTTAGAAGGGGCCTTATTTGGAGAGAACACTTGGAGGTGTTGAGATTGAGAAACAATCACAAGAATTTTTTTTATTTTTATTTTATTGTTTGACAGAAGATGAGAGAGAGGGGTGGGGTTGGGAGTGGGGGGTAGGCCCAGAACAGTCTTCATAGTTGTACATAAGTAGTTGTGACATCGTTGCATGCCACACAGGTAGATGTGGGGCCATGTGTGGTGGGAACCAAACTGGGAGCCTGCCATCCAGCGAACCCGGCCATAACCAGTTGCACTGCAGTTCAGTGTATGAGGTTGCATGGGCAGGGGCCAGGAATTGAGCCCTGGGCCTCTCAATTGCTAGGCAAGTGCTCAACGACTGAACTATCTCAGCATCTTCCAATCACAAGAAGTTTTATTTCCATGAGTTCTTTATTGTAGGGCTGATAATCTCTTCTTAGTAAAGAGTCAAGAACAAAGCTCTCTCAGTCTCTGAATTCTGGAGCACAAATGAGATAAAAATACCATGGCACAGCAAAGAAAACAACAAATGGAAAGACAGCCTATAAAATGAGAAATAATACTTGCAATCATATATCTGATAAGGGGTCAATATCCAAAATATATAAAGAACTCATATAACTCAATAGCAAAACAAACAAACAAGCAAACAAACAAACAATCTAATCACAGAATAAGCAGTGGTAGTGAATAGACATATGTGCTCAATATCACTAATGATCAGAAAAATGCAAATTAAAACCACAATGAAATACTATCTCACACTTACTAGAATAGCTATTACCAAAAAGCGAAGAGATAAATTGTGGGGAGGATGTGGAGAAAAAGGAACCCTTGTGCACTGTTGGTGGGAATGTAAATTGGTGTAGGTACTATGAAAAGGAGTATGAAGACTCCTTAAAAAAATAAAAAATTGAGAGATACCAGAATGGCTCAGTGAGTTGAGCACTCATCTTGCAGGCCCGGGGTCTAAGGTTGGTATCCCAGCCCTGGCCCATGTGAACCTCCGTGCTGAACTGGAGTGTGCCCCCTGTTCAGTTTTTGTGGGGCAAACTTCCCATGTGGGAGGCCTCCTGTTCAGGCCCCTAGCTCACAGGAGTGTGCCTCCTGTGTGGGAGACCCCTGGCCCAGTTCCTGCCCTGTGCAGCCCCATGCCTACCTGTGGAATAAAACTATATAAAAAAATAATGATGTACAACTACGAAGACTGCTCTAGGTCCTCCCCTTTCTCTCTCTCTCTCTCTCTCTCTCTCTCTCTCTCTCTGTCAAAAACAATAAAAATAAGTCCTAAAAAAAACCCAGACCTACCATATGGTTCAGCAGTCCCACTTCTGGGTATATACCCAAAGGGAATAAATTTACTATCTTGAAGAGATATGTGCACCCCCATGTTTATTGCAGCATTGTTTACAGTGGCCAAGACAGGAAACAACCTCACACACACACACACACACACACACACACACACACAATCACATAAAGGTATAATTAGGTAGTTGTAAGATATTAGAAGCTCTGTTTCAAATTGTTGGCAAACATGAAAATCAAATTGTCCTCATTACCATGGCACAAGTATAAGTGCATTTAAGTACCTAGAGAAATGGACTATATGGCTTTTTGGTCTAAAATGTCACTGGGGAGATGTGTCAGCACAAAGGAAAGGAAAACAATGCATTACTTATTCCTCTAGACAAGTGATACTCAAACTCGGCTACATGTTAGGATCACCGGGGAAGCTACAGAAGACTAATGATACCCAGGTTATAATACCTATGATAGGTCCAGGCATTGGCAACTTTTAAGGCTTCTTGGTGATTATAATATGTGATTCATAAAACAATAACTGTCAAATTTTAGTGAACATTTGAAATATCTGGATAATCTGTTAACAATGCAAAATCGTAGGGCCTACTCTAGTACACATATTTATTGATCAAGGGTGACATCCCCAAATCTACACTTTTAAAAATTTAACTCCTCGGGTGTTTGGGGTCTTTACATGATCTTCTAATCTTAGCTGCTATAACTGCTTGTGATGCCAATCAAGTTGTGGCAGCAGCCAAACCTAGACCTCCCCTGCTGTCTAGAGTGGGCCCAGTTCCATGGAACTGGTTGGTTTTCTTTGTAAGCTCTGAAGTCTCCATTTCACTAATGACCTTTATCAGCTGTCTAGTTAACTCCTTTAACATTCAGCATATATATTAACTACTCATGGGATTTCTTAATTCCTCCAAGCTCCATCTCCTTCTGCCTGTGTTCTTATGCAATTGTCTTTCTGTTTGGTAAACTTTAGTATTCTCATCTATGTCTTCCATAAAATACTAAATTCCTTGAGATGACTAACTTGTTATGACCTACAGTTCTAGTGCCTGCCTCAATTCCTTATTATTGGGTGCCCCTAAAGCTCCAAGTCTAAAAGACACAACATTATAAATAATTATAATGTATTCTGAAATATTCTATCTCAATGATAGATGCAATATGCTATGGAAATACAGATATTTTGGTGCATCTGTAAATTTAATTTATTCATGACATTTCTCCTTCTCTGCAATTAGCATGAATAATTCAGAGGAAGCTATATTCTCTCTAGCTATGAATAAGAAGTTCACATGCAGTTGACTCAATTTTCCAAGCTACTGGAGAGGAACAAAAGCAGACAATCCAAAAATCACTTATATTTTTATATGGGATGCATTTTGACATTTCCTTTGGAATAAGTGTGGCTAATGGTCTAGGAATTTCTAACATTTCATATAAAAGATTGAGACCCCGTTCGTAAGATCTGATTCTCCAGAAGCTAAAAACTGCCCTCTTGTTTAGTTCCTCCATACACTATCCATATGGCCTGCTTTTCTGAGGACCCCTCTGAGGGTAAGAGGAAGCTATTTATAAAAATAGAAAAGAACAAAACAGAATTTGGCATTTGTGGTATGCTATGTATTTTAATCTAGGATTTCTCCCCCATAAATATAGTGCTCTCCCATTTCTTTCCATATATAAACAATATTCTGACTATATCAGCAAAAGTGCTAATCAAGCAAAATATATTTGTGATACCCTTAAGATCTTGAATGCAAGCTAAAAGAATCAGGGGCAATTTCTAGGGGTGTTAGAGTAATTTAGATTTCCCCCCATAAATATTCAACCATTTATAGAAAAACATTTTTTTTTTCAGAAAGACGTTTAGGTGTGCCTACAAATCGGATAATTTAACTTTCTTTAACATATGTACTTGTAGTAGAAAACACTGAACTTTTACAAGATTGAGATTAGAATTATTCATAATATTTCACATCAGAAGCACAATAATATATTGATGGGTGTGCAAATGTGTTTTTTTTTTGTTTTTGTTTTTTACTATATTCTTCTATCTTTTTATATGATAGTAATATATTTCTAAAAAGCGATCGATTTTACAAAGCAGTAACTAAAATATCCTCATTAAATCTTGGACTTCCATTGTGGACTCATTGGTTGTCTCTCTAGCATTCACTCTACCCATTCCCCATTAGGCAAAACCATGGTGATCTGAATAGACAGAAGCCAAATAACAAAATCATACTCTTTCTGACTGTGATTGGTTCAGGGAACTTGACAAAAGTTGGTCCACTTAGAGGAAAACCCAGAACTTTAAATCAATAGGTGGAATGGCAAATACTCTACCAGCTGAAGCTGGTAACCATCTTATAACCATAAGAGGTGCCAGTCTTGGGATAAAGCTGACAGGTTGGTGAAATCATTTAGTTGTCAGATTAAGCCATGCCCCAAACCAGTACCCTTCTAGACTTTTTAGCTATGTTAACTAATAAATCATCTTTATTTTGTATAACAATTTGAGTGGTTTTTTTTTTCCTGTTATTTGAAACTGCAAAACTCTTAACAGATATGAGTACCTATGGCTGACACATTTATTTGTCAGATGAGAGAGGAGCAAATTGGTTATTTTGATATGTGCCACAAAGAAGTAACAATCCCACAATAAAACATAAAAAGAAGTATTTCAACCATGCTTTGTAAACGAAGGACAGTGTTCTTGGTGCATGTTGCATTTCCTCTGATTGTGACAGGATGGGAAAATGGCCAGCAAAACTTGAGTGGCCTACTGAGAAATAATTGTTCTTTGTAATCTTTTTACATGTGCTTAACACTCTATCTGAAACGTTCAGATAAATAATCCACATGAGTAGGTACCTTTGAGATAAATTAGTTCCATCCCTTCATTTTATAAATGAAGAAACTTAATCTTGGTAAGTTGAATGAGAGCTGACACACATGTTTCTGCTTCCTGACTTCTGATGAGCCCTCTTTCCACTGTCATATGCTGTCTGTGAAAAAACAAATAAACAAACAAACAAACAAACACACAAAAATGACTGATAAGGTAGAATGTGTTATTATTTACAACTAATTGTACCCTCTCCTGTAAAAAAATTATATCTCATTGTCATTACCATGTGACTTACTGTGTCTCCCTGTACTTCCTACTCTGTTAGCAGACGTGACCATGAGACTTGCTGAGGTAAACGCGATGGAGTCATGGAATGCAAATGTGGGGGCAGCTTGCTCTCATCCTATTAAAAATAAATCTCAGATGGTAACTGTTCTTTCATTCTGGGTCGTGGAATGGAAAGATCCATGGAGAATTGCCTCTGCCTGGAGTAGAAAGGCAGTTACATTTTACATTAATAGGCAAGCAACTTTTGTTGTAGTAAGTCATTGAAAATTGGGGGTGCTTGTTACTTTAGCAAAGCTGATTAATACTTAATGAATCAGTAGGAAGTATCCCGTGTATTGTACAATAAGAAAAGAGGAAAGTCCTGTCAGTTTAGAAGATATTCCTTACTTTACTCTGACTGTTTAAAAGACAATACTGGCTGGTTTATTTCTTTTGTTGCTAGCATCTTATAGAAAGGGGATAATGTATTTCATTATTGTTTGCCAATTGTGAGGAAGAAAAGAAATGGCATGAACAAATCAAATTGCATATAAATAACTATGTTAATATGGTATCTGAAGCTGATCTGTGGATCGGGTACTCCAATATATTATATTAAAAATATTTCTCATACTTGACTGAGTACTTCTAGCAACAGGAACTGATTTAGGAACTAAACTCACAGAGATTAGGAAGATAGAGGTGTTGACCTCAAAGAGATCAGAGTAGATGGTCTCATTCTTGTTTAGACGTTGGTGCATGCGGTAAGAGTATCATGGTTTACATGCGAGAAAGAGAAGCAACAGCATGAAAGAATATGGCACACCGAGGACCCTCATAACTGTCTTGGAGATTTCCAAGAAAGGGTGGTATGTAATCTAAATGCTAAAGAATAAAAAGCTAAAGGGAAGGGAGCTGGCATATGCCAAGATAGGAAGTCATTAAGTAGGTCCTCATAGTTAAAGCATAAACCAAATGGGAGGCGACAGAAAGAAGCAGATGTGGGCCCAGTCATCACTGACTCTATCATACTAAGGGCCTCATTTTTATTTTGTGTTTAATGAAATGTCACTGAAGAAATATAAGCAAGGTACTGACATGGTCAGAATTTAGTTTTTCAAATACCTCTTTTTCAGGAGAATGAGGGGATGAAAATCTGGTAAAACTGGTAAAATTATTTAAAAAAAATCTGTGTTATATGGTAAATAATATTAACATACTCCATTAAAAGCAATGGCTGTAGAATAGGTAGGCATTTAAAGTTATTGATAAGGTGTACTCTGCTGAATTTTCTGAGGGTTGAGGTAGAAATCACTTTCCTTAGGCAAGTAGGTATATAGGAAAGTTATCAGATATCTTAAAAAGAGAGAGAGAATATAATGTAATAATTTTAGACTCAAGACTAACAGAGTACCATTTACTATCTCTTCATTCTTAATTATTATTTTTTCCAGTTTCAGTTTCTTCATTTGTAAAAATGGGTATGATAAAGTACCTTTCTCATACAATTATAGTGAAAATAAAATGAGATGGAGCATAAAAATATTTTCACATTGATTTTAACCCATAATCAAGGATTCATAATTTTTAATCATGTCTGTTTTTTCCTTTATGCTTATTAATTCTGTAATATCAGCTGGGTAGGAAATATGAATGATTAGGGGAAAAAGAGGGGTAGGAAAATAAGTTAAATTAGAAAATCTAGTATTTGATTTTCCTAGAAGCTATCCAGATAGAACTACCTAGCTAATAATTGGCAATTCAAGGAGGAATCTAGTAGGTGATTAACAGTTCAAGTCTGAGACTTAGGGGAAGGTACTGCTGGAAGGTAGGCCATACTTAGAAAAAAAAAAAAGATGTCTTAGATGTCAGTAATATTAAAGAATGCATGGGAGTAAGAAGGGAAGAGGGGAACAGAGTCAAGAAAGGAAACTGAGAAGGAGGAGGCTGACAGTGGGCGGATAATCAGCAGAATGTTCTGTAAAGCAAGGAAGAAATTTTTTTAAAAGAAGTATTTATAGATAAATACTCCAGATAGAAGGGGTAAATTCAAGTATATTGAAAAGATTAAATATAGACAGTTCCAGAGAAGTTAGATGACAGAGACTGATGTATTAAGGGGTAAATTAAAAGTGATTAACTAGAGAACAGTAATTTAAGGTTGTTCTTTTAAGACTGTCAAGTGTGAGGGGATGAAGATTGCAAAAACTCTGATGTGCTTACCCAATATTGACTCTGACCTTATTGAGGAACAGCTTAACTTAGTTTCCCAGTCTCCCTCCAGTTGTGTGGCTACCGAACTGTGATCACAAGTCAGTGGGAGGGGCTTCCAGGAGGGCTGTTTTAGGCTCCCTCAGCTGGAACCAGCAGCTGTGTCATTGCCCCTTTCTCCTTCCTCTTTATGCCTTCCTGAAATGGGGATGAAAGGGCTGAAGTCAGAGCAACCACCTTAGAACCTCAGAGGACAAGAGATTCTCAGGTACCTCAGCACTCATATTCTTGTACCCTTGAACAAATGTTCTCAACTGTTTACTTCTGTTATGTAGGAAAAATATGTATTTTAAGTCTGTGTGGTTGGAACTCTGTTTTTGCAGCTGAATGCAAGTATAAATTGACAAAGTGTAATACCTAGGTGATACAAGGTTAAAAGAACATATATATATATATATATATAATAATATGTAGTATATGTACAGACCCACAGCAATGGCTTAGAACTTCTTGAGGTTATTTAAAAATATATTTTATTATTCTTCTTCCAGTAGAAAAGAATAATAAATTAGGAAATTAGGAGCTTTTCTTAACAGGTTATACCCAGTAACTTCATTCACACCAGGGCCTGATTTAAGAGATTTTGAGCTGATGATCTAATGGTATGAAACTCCTTGGAACCTTAGAATCAGATGGTCAATAAACATGAACAGATTCTTCTCATCACTGGTCATCAGGCAAAGGCAAATTAAAACCACAATGAGATACCATCATACATTCACTATAGGAGCTGAAATTAAAGACTCACAATACCATGTGTTGGAAAGAATGAGAGCAACTGGACATCTTATTAAATATGTGACTCAAACACTTGGGTAAAAAGTTTGGTTACTTCTTACAAAGTTAAGCCACATTTACCATATGACCCAGTAATTCTACTCTTGTGTAGTTACCTAAAAGAAAGCCTATGTTTTCACAAAGAATGCACATAAATGTTCATAGCAGCTTTATTTGTGATATCCCCAAACTGGAGATAATGCAAATGTCCAGCAACAGGTGAATGGATAATCTAACTGTGGTATACTCTACAGTGAACTATCCCCAGTCAATGACTGAGCACAGAGGAGGTGCTGATTCAGGCCTGTTTCTAAGAGAACAGGACTCCTCCAATGGAAAATTGCCTAGAGGGCTCCCCTCATCCTGGACAATTTCTTAGAATTGCACTTCATTGTCTGTGCATCTCTTCTTACTCTTTCCCTTGCCTTCCTCTTTCTTTTACAGGGTTATACCTTCATTGCTCTGTGGGTTCTCCACACATTCCCTTTATCCTTTACAATTCAGCGGTCTCCAAACTACAGCCCGCGGGCCGAGACCCTCTCATCGGGCCCGTGGAGACCTTTTTATCAGAATAAAATAATATTAAATAAATAATTAAAAACAACATCTATGTTTTGATTCTTTTTTATGTGGACCTCGAGTGTGTAGTCGGCCCCCAAACTGCTGTTTGATAGTTAATGCGGCCCGCGGGCTGAAAAGTTTGGAGACCCTTGCTTTACATCATTTACCCTCAATCTTTTTCATGGCTAATCCTAGGTAGACATCTGCTCCCCAGAGTATGCAAATTAACAAATGATTGCCTGGAGCTGAGGGTGGGGGCATGAAGGAATTTTGAGGGGTGGTGGAAGTGATGGGAAAATGTTTTTTTTACTGGTATCTATTTTATTATAGTGGTTACTTAGGTCGATTCACTTATCGAAACTTATTGAAATGTACAGTTAAAGTGAGTATACTTAGTTCCCCAGTAAATCTGATTCAAAAGAAAAAAAGTATTTCAAGTGCTGCCATAGCTTATCGGTCAGGGAAGATGTTTTGTACAGACTGAAAAGCAAAGGGGAGAAACAAAGAATCTGCACAGCATTGACAAAAAAACACATTTTTTTTTTTTTAAACTTAGAGGCTGCATTGATAAACCTTTAGGAATCATAAATCTACTTTTAAGTTTAAGTGTATACCATTAGGTCACTATGATGATTTATTCATACGTGAGCATAAATGGTTAAGTAATAAAGGCCTAAATGGTTGTAGCAGGGTCAATATTTGAATGTGACAAAGAAATTACCATTAAGTAATGGCTTTCTAAAAAAAAGGAGTAAAGTTTTTTCATGTAGCTCTTTGTCTGAAAGTTATTTTTTCCCCAAAAGTTTGAGTCCTGAATTTGAAATCACTGACAGTGTAGGAGAGATGGTGTGTCCAGCAGCATCCAGCATGGTTTACAAAGCACAAACATTGGATGAAAAAGGCAGGTCTAGTACTTATCAGAGTATTTCAATTCTCCCTTTCCTTGTCTTTCTCCCAGATTATCACTTCTGTGAGGACTATGAAAGAGGCTCCGTTTTCTCTCTGTGTTTCTAGATTAGCTAGCTCACTATGGACAAACAATATATTTTTCTTGAATAGATTATGAATGAATAAATAATTTTTTATCACAACTCTGATTTTTTTTGGGGCAGCCTTTCAAAACATACATTTTTTTTTAATTGTCTTCCAGACTAAGCTGAGTACATATAATGACAAGATTGTTTTCTGATCTCATTTTTCTCTCCTCCCTCCCTCCCTTCCTTCCTTCCTTCCTACTATGTGGTTCAGCCTTTACTAGGAACTAAAGAGCTAGATCAAAATGGGATCCTGCTTTTATAACTGAGATCAGGGAATTTGTGTCTGGCCAGATACTGAGTGCAGATGGTTTGATGTAGCATATAATTGAATTGCTGTATTGCTCAATCTGAATGTAATGTTTTCAAGGTTACTTTACTGCAACAGAGCAATTAGAAATGTCAAAATCCATCTGACACAGAATTTTTTGTTAAATACTTTTAAAGAACAGAGCCACAATGTGAAGAAAGCAATAGAGCTCTTGTTTAAAAATAAAATTTTAATTTTAGAAAACTTTGTGCTTTAGAGAAAAGCTGCAAAGAGAATACAGAGGGTTCTAGTATATCCTTCATCCTATTTCCCTTAATTTTAACATCTTATATTACACTGTGACATTTGCTACATAAAGACAACATTGGCATATTACTATTAACTGAACTCCAGACTTAGTTTGGAGTTCACTAGTTTTTTCCTAATATTCATTTTCTGTTTATGATCCCTTCCAGGCTACTACGTTACATTTAGTCATTATGTCTCTGTGTAACAATTTCTTCATCTTTCCTTATTTTTTTACAACCTTGGCAGTTTTGAGGAGTTGAAAGTCCTTCATGTGTATTTCTCTATTTTCCTTCTGGCTTGACTGGGATTATGGGTTTTTGAGAGAAAGACCAGAAAGGTGAACTCTCATCATATCATATATCATATTATATCATATCATATCATATCATATCATATCATATCATATCATATCATATCATATCATCTTGGCTGTAGGATACCACCATGGATGAGGTGCTCAACAGGTTTCTCCACTAAGTTAGCTCCCTTCCCTGCTTTCCCTGATTTATGCTTTTAGAGAAAGAGTCACAGGGTATAGCCCTCTACTCAAAATTGGAGAGGATTTAAGCTCCACCTTCTAAAAAGGGGAGTACTCACATAAGTTATTTGAAAACCTTCTGCAAGAAAGAGTTGTCTCTTTTCCCTTGCTTGTTTATTTATTACATCATTTATTTACCAGGTTTTTCTGTGTATAAGATGTTCCCATCTACAAGGCGATCCATGCTTTTCTATCCTAACGTTAAGAAATCAACATGTGGGTTACTCCCATGTGTAAGATGACCCCCAATTTTTGGTCTAACTATTCTAGAGAAAAATACATGTAAAATAACAACAGTGTACCAGCTTGGACTTGGGATATTATTTTGTACTTTGGGTTATCATCCAATACTGTTATTTATTTTGTTGCTTAAATAATTCAGCTTTGGCTGTTCAGAGGCCTTTCACATGAGCTCGCCTTGACAGGCCCATCCTTTTGTTGTCTGAGCACTTCCTGACTTGCTTCGTATGGGAGCTTCTGATTTATTTTGTCGACCTCCTACCCCAGCTCTAGAATCAGCCATTTCTCCAGAAACCCCAGTCCTTTTTACTGCTGAATAGTATCAGAACCCAAGATCTGGGCAACTGGGTAACAGTTCTTTTTTTAAGAGCAAAGTTATTGAAGTTTCGGCAGCTATATTACACCATTATATCGGTGTATGCCCAGTACTTAGCTAAAGAAAGTTTTTAAATACATATATATGATATATTTGTAATGTATATATATATTCATTTGGGGTTTCTGTTTTATATTATTTCCTGTAAGTTCTGTTTACTATTTTATTTCCTCTTGAATTTTTATAAGCTATGTGGGCCAGTGGATTTTGTTGGACATAGTCTTGGCAGTAAGAGACAGGTGGTTTTCAAAATGAACTTATAATGGGATTAATTTCCTCCCAGTCATTTCACTATGGTTGTTAAACTGTGCAGACTCACAGGTTGAAGAGGCCTGTTATGTAGATACAGGTACATTCACTTGGTGAATTCATTCTATCTAGGTTTATTTCCCTTATTTTTTTGATCTTTTATTAATACACAAAGAAATTGATTTTTCAGAAGTTGGGCTCATGTTATTCAAACTTGTAGACACTGACACATCTCTATAATTCTGATTTATTCATGTACAGTAAGAAATGCAATGGTAAGCAAACTAGAATGTTTGCATCAGTCGAATCTTTTCTATTAAATGTGATATATTCTGGAAGCAAAATTACAACCAGAGGTCTTTCTGGTAAGTATAGATCAAAACAAGGGGAGTTTCACAATGTACTCGTTGAATGGTGTGCTATCAAAGTAGCCTCATTCACCTTCTCCTTGGCAAGACCATGTCTGCTTCCAGGAGTAGAAAATTCTGGGTGGGCATAGCCTGTCTCTGGCTATTTGGGTCTCTTCTTTGCTCTTTTGCCTGACAATCCCCCCCCCCTCTTTTTGCAATTATTTATAACAGTATACAGTAATGCACATTGGTAATTTTCTCAATTCAAAATTTCAGTCTTACTCTAGTTACATCTTTTCTGAAAACAACTGCCTGCTTAATCTTGATTCAAGATTTTGGTATTCACAAATTCTTTAATCACACATTAAAAAAAAAAGTTTATCACATGGTTTACTTCTATAAAAGGCTTAAGCACAGATATTGCATATGGATTTTACCAGTTTAATCTAGGCAGAGCAAATTTTGCCTTTATCTCTAATTCCACTCCCCAACTCTCACTCCTGTGCCCATATTCTTTTCCCTGGGACAGGCACTGTTCTGTGTTCCCATGTAATTGTGTGATCTGGATAAGTTACTTAGCTTCCATAATCCTGTATTTCCTTATCTATGAAATGAGGGAAAAAAATACCACTTCTAAGGATTGATGTATGGATTAAATGGGATAAAATATATCAATGTCTTTTAAAAAATCACTAGCAAATGCTAAGCATTCAGTAAAAGTTAACTGCATTCATTAACAGTATCTCCAAACAGCATCTTAAAACTGTAATTAACCTTTAAATGTTGCAGCAATGATCTTCACCCTGATTCACAGTTGCCTGTTAAAGTGGTGTGGACAAGCCAGTGTTTAGTGAACACAGATTCATTAAACTAAAATATTCATGTTGGAAGCTTCATTCTCAACATCAACCATTGCTGCATAGACAATGCAGAATTTAGAAGTTAATTTCTAAATTCTTTCTTAAAAATATGAAACTAAGAACAATTTTTCATGAATAGTTATTCTTAGTAAAATATCTAGTGGAGATTGCTCCTCCCACCCCCTATCCCCTTGCATCCAGAGTGTGGATTATTATGTCTATTAAGGTTTTTTTGTTGTTGTTAGAAGAAAGGCTTTTTAGTCATGAATCAATAAATATATGTGCACATTACCATTCTAACCTGATCATTTTAATTTTATAAATTAGCTTTTATTGAGGCAGCCCTATTTGGAAATTAAATGACTAGCCTACAAAACCACAGCGGTAATCGTTCAAAATGCCTTTTCTTTTGTTGTGTCATGAACGCAGGACCATAATGAGGAAAGCCTTGGCAGAATGTCACCCACTTGGATTATTGTGCACATTTACACACTCTGGAGAGACAAGGTGAAGGCTGCTGTGCGTCATGTTAGCATGTGTTTGTGAATACACGTTCAACAAAGGTTAAGCTCCACAACCATAAGGGTATCAGTGGATCCTTAATTGCGTCTGTTCAGCCAGGTATGGGTTGTTAGTTTTACTGGTGCTCCAGGAGGACCCACCCAAGTGCTGTCACCAGTGTTTCCGTCTGAATCTCTGAGATTATCTGTTTCCAAACTGGGGGTCGTGGGACGCACAGCTGTCTCCTACGACGAAAAACATTTAGTTCTTCTGGGAAGCTATCGCTTGTTTTCAATCTCCGAATTCGAACCCAACTCTCATTTGGATTCATTTTTCCTGTTTTTTTAAATTTGTTTGTTTGTTTATTGTTGTTATTGTTTGATTTAAACTCAGTCTGAGCTGGGGTGTGCATTGTCAGATTCTGCTGTGTCCCTTTGCCCAGTTTGGTCCTTTCAGTCCTGAGCCCCCAATCTCTGACTCTTAACAGTCTCACCATACATTGCACCTTTTGTAGCTATTTAGACAGCAATTCCCTTTTACCTTCACCGATTTTGGACTTCTGAAATTTAACTTTAGCCTCCTAACCTTGTCCATGTCCCTGGTTTTGACCTGATCACCTTGGAAAACAAGTACAGGATCCATGAGCCTAGTTTTTCGAACCAGTCTGGCATCTGACTTAACTGAGTCTTACACCGGCACTGGACAAATGATGTTTCACATTATTGTACCTGATACATACATGTGGTAGTTAAATGGTTCTTCACGAACAATTCTTTCCTGAAAAATCAGAAACAAACAAACAAACTAGAAATTATGTTACTGACAAGTTTATTTATAAATCTTAGAGATTTTTGTGGAAAGTTACATATTGGCAAAGACAGTAATTAAATTTATTATTTTATTTAAATAAAAACATTATATTCAGTTCCTTTGGTTCTTATATTTTCTAAACTCACATGAATTCTAAAATGTTTGAGGCGATAATTAACCTGATTTCAACTTTGTTAGTTTAAAGACATTGAAATGGGAAATGTTAAAAATGTATATCTTTAAATAAATGAAATATGGTAACAAGGTCCACCTTCTGGAATAGCCATATGCATCATTTAAGTTTCTGCATATAAAGCAATTTACTCAGTGCTTTGCATGGGAAGTGTGCAATTATATGTTATTATTATTGTTTGATTTCATACTTATAAAGTGAAATGAATAGTTTGTACCATATGGCCTACCATGTCCTTACTAATTTTTAAATCTTTAGCCTGAGTTTTACCCAGAGTAGTATCTCTTATCTGATATTGCTTACTTATTACTCAAAAAAAAAAAAAAAAAATTTAAATGTATAAAATGTGGGTAGCACACACACATTTTATACACGTACTTACACATGTAATTCTTGTTACACATGTAACAAGAAATTAAAAAGTAAGCCTATACAGCCGCTCCTCACTTAAGAAGCTATCAGTTTAGTGACCGTTCAGACTTATGACCAGTTCTTCAGCACAGGGCATCCCCCTCAGTCTGTGTGAGTCTTGAGAATCCCCTTTCTCAATCTTTGTCTTGTTCTCAGAGTCGGCTAGTATTCTCTACATGATATCCTCCATCATGCAAGACTACATATTTTGTTTAGAAATGTGCTGTCCTTTGAGAGCTATTGAAAAATACATACCCTGTGGCACCACACCCATAAGACTGCCTTTAAGCTCTTCACTTATCTACCAATTCACTTAATGGCCTAGTCACATGAATGAAACTTGGTTGTTCAGTGAGGAGCACCTGTGATAATATATCAGGTGAAAATAAGTGCAGAAAAGAAAGGGTAGTAGGTGCAGGTAAGGCAGGTGGATGAAGGGAGAAATCGTGAATGGAGTCCTATTTTAGAAAATGCTGACCAGAAGAAGCCTCTCCGGTAAGGTGATATACGCGCAGATATCTGGTTGACATGAGAGAATATGCCTTGTGGTTATCCCAACAAACATTCTTATATTTATTTCTGAGAAGTGTTAGATCCAAAGCATACTATAATACACTTCTCCAGGTCAAAATGGGCAATTTCTCAGTGTTTAATTCAATAAAAAGGTCACCTCTCTCTTTTCAGAATGAGAAATAAGCCATTCAACTTTCTCTAAAACTCCTGTGTCACATGGACTGACCCATGTCCAAGATTAACTTCCAAACAAATACCCTTGGATAACTGTGCTGATAGGGTAGATATTTGACCTGGTAATGAAGTTGTCTCTTCTCTCAGATGACTGGCTTAGACCATTAGATATCACCAGTAGTTTTTTGTTACCAGATAAAGGTTAGCTTATGTGATTGATATAAACTGTTGCCATGAAAACAAAATAATCAAATGCACATGAAATATCTGGTCCCTTTTGTATTGTGTGTGAGTGTGAGTATCGTTGCCTCATTACTTGCCTCATTGAATCCAAGTAGCCAGAGGACTGGTTTAAAAAATAAAAGAAAATGAGATATGCTAACTTTATTATTGATCAGAATAGTGCAATATTTAGGCTATATTTATTATTGATCTGAAAAGTTCCCTGATTTATTAGCCTATTGATTCATTAATTCCTTAAATATTTATGAATTATGTGAAGAACATCATGCTAAGGGTGGGGCATTTGAATTCTAGTACAAGTACTGTCAGTAACAAGCTATATGATCTGTGAAAACAGCCTTTCTTTTGGCCTCAGGGTTCACACCAGATCAACAATATTTATTTATCAAGTCCACACTATATTCCAGGCTCCATACTTGGTACACAGATACAATTAAGACAGCACTGTGAGGGAGACAGATTTGCAAACCATTAAAGCATGCCTTTTTAATTTTTTTTTTTGACAGAAAGAGAGAGAGATACAGAGACAGAGACAGAGAGAGAACTGAACTATGGGAACTCCCCAGTTCAGCATGTGGGTCCGCCTGGGCCAGAGCAAGGATTCGATCCTCGGTCCTTGGGGCTTCAAAGCGAGCGCTTAACCCGCTGAACCATCCCGGCTTTCCCTAAAGCATGCCTTTTAAAAGTATATCTGTTTAAATAAAAGAGTGCTAGTGATTAATCTGCCAGTGGAATCAGATTAAAAAATAACTTCAGAGAAGAGATGTCTAAGAATAAGGAGTCAGTTTTTAAAAAGACATTAATTCTATATACTTCATTAAGGAAAGCTTAAAATTTCATGATTTTAGGAATACACATTTTGAAATTTTCCAGAAAGAGATGTGATTAGATGCTAATTGTATCAATTAACTAGTAAGAGTGATATTCCAGTGTTTTGAAAATGTTGTAAGCCTTATGAATAAAACTCTATTATATAGATAACTTAAAATTTTGCTTAGGGTGTTTTGGAGAACCTGATTTATATATCTCCCATTAGGAATGTCTCTGCCTTAAACATAGAACTTCCTTTACTTTAAAGTAGCCTAACTTTTACTAACTCAGTTGACTAATAGTTCTGAGCAACTTTATCTTTTGCTTTCATAGCTATTAAGATATAAAGGGTTTGCACAGGGGTGAGCCTCCTATGTGGGAGGCCCCTGGTTCGGCTTCCGCCCTGGGTGTAGCTCTCATTCGGGAGGACCCCTGGCCCAGTTCCTGTCCTGCGCAGCCCTGCATCCACCTGTGGAATGAAACTATTTCGAAAACTAATGATGTGCAACTCTGGAGACTGCTCTGGGCCCTCCCTTTTCTCTCTGTCTCTCTGTCTCTCTGTCAGAAACAATAAAAAAATACATAAAGAAAAAGATATAAAAATTTTGCACAATTATATATAAGTTCATGTAAAATGTATATTTCTGTTTCTCTCAACTTGTGCATTTTTGTGAAAAACAGAACTAACGTCCACATTTTTACTGCAATATTGATATATGATTCACTGCCTCAATTATTGCTGCTTTTGTTTGAGATACTACAGAATTCACCTTTTTAATAATATAAATCTACCTAAACCATCCTGGCTCCATGACAAGTTATTGATGAAAGTATTTGGATCCACAATGGCTTTAACAAAAGATTACCCAACATTTTCTCTTATGTTACGATAGACTTTACGCTCTGGGGATGAGACCTTGTCCGGTGCCAAGTGTACTCAACCTAATGGATTTTTTGGTTGGCTGAACTCTCAGACACTTGGACAAATCAACAGCAAAGCCATTGCTTTATCCTGTGACTGTATCAAATAGCTATTGTTAGGATGTAAAGGTCTCAGTCAATCAGGACATGAGAGTAAAAAAAAAATAGTTTGTCTTTAGAGTTATTTAGAGCAGACTTGAGAACACGCAGCCATCCTTGTTCAATAAGAAATAAAGTTGGCTATGAGACTAAAGGGATTTTTACTTTAATGAGATATGAAAGAAAGAATGGGAGTAGATCTCAGACTAATAGAATTTTAGTGTGAAAAGGGTGCTTAGAAGTAGCTGAGCAAATCTCAGTGCACGTATAAAAAAAAAATAAGGTGCAGAAATGTTAACTGTCTTCCAAAAGTCATGGTTTCCTATAAAGGGACAGAAAATACATTTACCGGTACTGTAGGACTCACATTTAGACTTTTTATGTTATCTCCAAATCAGTTTACATAAATATGTTAATACACAGAACAATAATAACATTGAAATGTATTCATTTCACAAATGTAAATATGCCACAATTTCTATAATCCTGCTCCCTTCAGAATTTAGATAAGCATCCCTCTTTTTAAATATCTTTTTCTAGTATTCTGGACATTTACAGGCTTACATTTAAATCATCATTTTGGTCACTATCCACTGAAAATAAATTGAATGATGGTGTCTAAAGGAAATGAGTTTTGGAGGAAATACACAGAAGAAAATACACAGAGGAAAATATAGCTGTAGGTGAACTGGAACCAAAAAGTCTTTTAGGCTATAAAAGATAAGTTCAAGGTAAATCAGTGATACAATAGAGTTGAAAGGAAAGCAAGACTAACATAGTGATGCATAATCCATTAATGTCTGTGAGCTCTGAATAATTCTTCAGGAGTACTTCACTAGAGTGGCAAGGATGATTGTTTTCACAGATTCTCTCTCATCTGGAGTAAGGTAGAGGGAGGCTAGTTGACCATTGGGAATCTCATGGGTATTTATCAAGGCCCCCCTGCTGCTTGGATTCCTGAGGGAGGGGTAGGGAGCAGAGCATTAGAAATAGCAATTCAAAATCCCCTTTTATTTCTTTTCTTGTTCAGAATTGGCAATATTTTTCTTAGTTCTCCATATTAAATGTTCTTCAAAAGTGGAGTTTTGACTTAGCTGTCTTTTTCCCTTTCAAGTCATGATTTTGAGGTATTAATTATTTTTTATAATTATATTCTACCCAAAGAATATAAATCAGAGCAGGTAAGACTGAGTCATTGAATATGGACTTATCAAGATAAAATAATTTCAATTTCAGTTATTGACCTTTACTACTCCTGGTTTACTCTATTTATATTTGAATTACTATTGATGAGTTACCTTTAAATGTCTCTCAAAATATTTATCATTGCTTTTATAAAGAAACCTCAATACACTAAGGAAATTTAATTTATAAAACCAAATATTAGAAGATATCTTTTCATCATGAAAATATTTATTTTCAGGGGAAACCAGGATGGCTCAGCAGGTTGAGTGCTCATGTTGCAGCCCCGGGGCCCAAGGGTTGATTCCCAGTCCCCATCAATGCAGACTCATGTGCTGAACTGGAGTGTGCTTCCCACCCTGGCTTGGTTCCTGCCAGGAAGAGTTTGCCATGTGGGAGGCCCCCTGCCTGGTTCCCACCCAGTGCAGCCCTGCGCCCACCTGTGGAATGAAACTGTATCAAAACTGATGATGTAAAACTATGGAGACTGCTCTGGGCCCTCCCCCTTCTCTCTGTCTCTCTCGCACTCTGTCAAAAACAATAAAGTAAGTCTTTAAATACATATGTTTTTTTCAGTTCATAAAAAAGGAATGATTATAATGTTCTATTTAAAGCAACCATCCCTGGTCATGAAACATATCAGATGCTTGCAAATTTTAAAGAGCATTCTGATAAAGTGAGGCTCATGTATAATTCTTTTTTTTTTTTGTATAATCTTTTTTTTAATTGTTTTTGATGAGAGAGAGAGAGAGAGAGAGAGAGAGAGAGAGAGAGATACAGAGACAGAGAGAGAACTGAACTGAGGGAACTCCCCAGTTTAGCACATGGGTCTGCACGGGTCAGGGCTGGGATTCAATCCTCGGTCCCTGGCGCTGCAAAGTGAGCGCCTAACCCACTGAGCCATCCCGGCTTCCCCTCAGGTATAATTCTTATAATTGTTGCCAAGACTTCTGTGTTCCCTGTTAGGGTATGTGTTTTCTCTAACTTATTGTGGGTAAGCTTTACAAAGTTAGGAGTGAAATGTCTGGTGTGTGCCCTTCACAGGTGACTTTGTTAGCATCAGTGGGCTCTCTGCTATAGTATAGTTTGCAGTGACTGCCCTCCACTATTCCTGTACATAACTCTTCTTTAGCTGGTGCTCGGGCATTAAGATGGAAAAAGGAAAAAGGTCTCCTCTTTTGCTAAGCTTTCTACTCAGTTTCATCACATTGTAGAGTTATGTATAGATTTCTTTTCTGAAGAATAAGGACCATTACAGAAATGAATTATAGCACATCCTTCACAATCTGGTGATTCCATATTTCTTTTTTTTCTCCAAGATTTATTGTTTGAAAGAAGGGGGGAGAGAGAGAGAGAGAGAGAGAGAGAGAGAGAGAGAGAGAGAGAGAGAGAGAGAGAGAGAAGGCCCAGCGCAGTCTCCATAGTTGTACATCATTAGTGTGACATGGTTCCATTCCACACAAGTGGGTGTGTGGCCACACAGGGTGGAAACTGAACCAGGGTCCTCCCACATGGGAGGTGAGAACCTTTGCCACCAATCCATCCCAGCAGTTACCAGTTGCACCGCAGTTCAACATATGGGTTTGCACAGGCCAGGGCTGGGAATTGAACCCCAGACTTCACGATTGTGAGGTAATTGCTCAACTGCTGAGCTATCCTGGCCTCCCCTCTACATTCTTATATGACATTTACTTCTTCTTTCAGGAACAACAATTAGTAATTAACTGTGGTTAGTGTTCCTCAGTGGCAAGGCTATGTGTGGCTACAGTTGATAGTTTATCTATTTTACAAGAAAAAAAGACATGCAATATCTATGAATTTCCAGGAAAAGCTCTTGGTCTAAAATCTATATTTGATTGCTGCTTTTCAGTATTTCTATATTAGAGCTTAGAATGAAAATTACCCTGTAATGTATCAAATGATAGCAGAATGACCCCAAAGACTCTTGATTTCTGCTTAGTCATTACGAAAAAGGATTAGAGCATCTCTCTTCTTTAAAAAAGTTGTCCCGTCTTGCCCACAGAGATTGAACTCTAAGGCCAAGTGAGAATGCCAACTAAGGGTTCCAGGAGTTTATAAATGAATATTCAAGTAAATCTCACCTTTGGAAGAAATCAATGGGTATTAAAAAGTTAAGCAGGGTTGTCTCTTATCCTTATAGTATTTATTTCATTGTTATTATAATTAAGAATTCTATCTTAATTTTTCCCTTGAATGCACAAGGAGAAAGTACATAAAGTTCTTGGTCTTCATGAGGAAAATAGGGTCATATCTTTCTTTTGGGGAGGGGGAGTCCATTACTAGTCTCTTCCCCTTCTTCTGATAAGAGCACTCTGACCTTTCACCCTCTCTTCTAGGGTATGTTCCTTAACAACCTTTTGTAGTTATTGTGGGAAAGTTATCCTCCCATCTAGACCTCCTTCCAGCCACCAGGGTGATGGGATTAGTCATCTGACTAATTGAAACACCCCATACCCAGAACTAGAGTTGTTTATTAAAGGGTGGTGATTGAAGTCAGGACAACTCAGTTTATTCTCTGGGATTTTATGTGATCAAGAAGAAAGCAACAACCCCCCTTTTCCTCTTTTCACTAAGCTGGGAAGAGGTAAACCTACAACAGATAACTAGATCGAGGATTTTCTTTCCCTATCCTACTCTACCTGTGGACAAAGTTGTCTAGAGTGTAGATGAGGAACTTGACTCACAGAGAGGAGTAGACAAGAGTAAACCATGAATTCCTAGTTCCAGTTTCTTGTAGCACCAGAAATATTTGGGTTACTTTAGGCTTTGCTTTATTCCTCTGAATCTTTCAGCTACTTCAGTAGGCTTATAACTCTGAATTAAATATCTATCTATCTATCTATCTATCTATCTATCTATCTATCATCTCTATCATCTATCATCTATTATCATCATCTATTTATTTGCTTAGGCTAGTTTAAGTTGACGTAAGGACAGGAAGAATACTTACTAATATAACACTTTGCATTGTTAGCTCTTTCCTGCTGTACTAAATGGGCTCTTTCACTATCAGATTTGGACCTGTGCTTCCCAAGTACCTACCTTCAAGTGTCTTAGTCTGAAAATTCACTTTACTCCTTGTATTACCATATTTTGCTGTGTATAATGTGCTCCCATATTTAATGAGCACCCACATTTTTGGCCCAAACTTTCAGGGAGAATAAATCTTTCATTTAAAAATTTTAATTTATGTTTTTATATGATTATATTTAGGTACTTGTTTTTGTATTATAAAGGAATTTTAGTATTTGTTTTTTAACATGCTATGGTACCAGAAAATTTATGTAACAATTACAAAACACAAGAAGAGGTACAAGGTACAGGAAATTTTATGTATACATTTTTTCTATATATAAAAAAATCATATTTCAGGGTTTTATTTTTGCATATGGATATAGTTATTGATTTCTACAGTTACACTTTTAACTAATAAGCATAATCAGAAGAACTAAAAACATTTATATAGATACAGAATTAGTATTGCCTTTATATAATGCTCATCCTTATTTTTCCCTCACAAATTTGGAAAAAATGTATGCATTATACATGACAAAATATGGTAGTCTTCTAGAACTGCCATAACAAAATGCCACAGACTGCATGTCTGAGACAACAGAAATTTATTGTTTTCACAATCTGGAGATTGAAAGTCCAAGATGAAGGCTTTGATAGAGTTAGTTTCTCCTGAGGCTTTTCTCCTTGGCTCACAGATGACCACCTTCTTGCTGTGACCTCACATGACTTTTTCTCTGTGCCTGCACATTCCTGGTATCTTTTCCTTCTCTTAAGGACAGTCATATTGGAATAGGGCCCTGCCCTTATGACCTCATTTAACCTTCATTACCTTTTTAAAGGCTCTATCTCCAAAGAGTCACATTGGGGGTTAGGGTTTCAACATATACATTTGGGGAATCCAGTTCAGTTCATAACACTTCTCAATGCAGAAAAAAATCACTTTATTTTCAGCAGGAATAAAAGCCTTGTTTCTTGGATCCCAGCTTCCAGTCACACAACGAGACACTGTGGCTTGAGTCCTCTAGTCCACTCCCTGGACCACGGGGCTCCCCCAGCCATCACCAGGACTTATTTTTCCCAGTTTCAACAACTATGGATGGAGCAGGACTGGCAATAGTTCTGCAGGCTTTTAAAAATGTTTTTACTAGCTCTCCAGTTTCTTTTCCTGTTGATATATTCAAAATGGCACATCTCCCAGGAATAAATATTAATATATATTTTTTTCTGAGACTAAATGTAAGCCCAACTGGACAGGTGAAAAACAGTTCTCCCATTAGAATGGCACATGCTCTGCCCTTCGTATGAATGAGACTTCTTTAGCTTATTTAGTTCCACCTGGGCCTATCAGAGTCATAAAGACCTATATCAGCTTCTACTCATCGCCCCCCAAAGCTATCTAAGCATTATTACATTTCAATTTCTGCCACTTTTCTATCACATATTTAAATCAGCAGGTTTCATAAATTAGCTTCTCACCTCAATGTGTGACTTTTTTCTCCAGCCACATTCAACCCTTTAGGGGCCTTGAACAGATAGTCAGACCATTGAACTTAACCAGGGGTATGGTTACAGTCATAACAAGTTTGAAAGATTAAAAAACATTGGGGCATGAAAGTTGAGGTTATGTGCGAGGGAGTAAATATACTGATAGTGGAGTGCAACATGAGCAATGAAAGAAGTGAGGCAGGGAAAAAGTGATGAGAAGCTCAGTGAGACGGGTGGTTACAGATTGTTCATGCAAACAGGAAAGAGAGGAGGGGCCATCAGAGAGGGGCACTTTGGAAACTGAGATTTTGAAAGTGTTGCAGTAATAGTCACTGTGAAGGTCTAGGGCAGGGGTAGCAAACTCTGAAGTAAAGGACCAGATAGTACATATTTTTAGTTTTGCAGGTGATAGGGTCTAAGTCTCAAGTACTTACACTGCCATGGTAACACAGAAGCAGTCATAGACAATGTGTAAATGAATGAACATGGATGTGTTCCACTTACAAATATAAAATCCATCCTCAGTTTGCAAGTTGTGCAGAAACAGACACTTGGCTAGACCTGGCCAAGTTTGCCAACCCTCTGGTCTATGTTATAACCGTGAATATAAGTGGCAGAAAATAAAGAGTAAGACACTGACAGGAAAAGAATTGAGGACTTGAAAAACTAGAAGTTTGAATGAATCATCTACATAGATGTGAAACTCACCATGAACAATAACAGGACTTCTGTAGGAATAAGCATTTGAAACTAAGTACTAAAATTTTCAACAAATGTAGAGAATGACTAGAGAATGGCAGACAACTGTAAAAACGAAAGGTAGTATAATGATGACATACGTTTTAAGCAGTATTTTTGTCTGTTTATAGCAAGGGAAGGTATTTATCTGGAAGCCATGTGGGGATCAAAGAGGCATCTCACCCCACTTGTTTCTAGTGTTATGTGGAAAGAGGTAGGACATTCTTCACTAAATGGTGTCCCCAGGGCATAGCCTAGTATCAATGGAAGCAAGAAATTTACAGGAACATTCAGAGAACCTGAGGATACAGTGAGAGTGAAGGTTGAGTAAGCTAAGTAAGGGGCTTTGCAGAAAGAGGGGAGTCTGGGAGACTAGGAAATCTTATATCTAAGAATGAAGATTATGAATGTGTTGAGGTTACTCAACATGATTTCTTATGAGAAATAATGTTGGATAATGTGTTCTAATTATAATTTTCTTCTAGATACTGATCTCTTTGGCTATAACCGGAGTGAGCCAGGCAATAGTTTGAAATAGGGTAGAGAAGAAGAGGGGCTATTATTGCAGGAGGTGATGATCCCTGCAGGGTCTTCTTAGTCTCTGCCCCAAAACCCTGCACCCTTTATTCATTATATTTACAGTGTCTAGCACAATTCCTGGCAATACATCTTTATGTAATAAACAAACAACACTAATAAAAGGCAGGATAAAATAATGGTGTAAGAAATGTACTGATAAAGTAACCGGTGGAAAAGGTAAAACAATTTCTCAGACTAGGCATTCAGGAAAGATTCAAACTGATGATTTGCCATAGGCCTTGACAAATGAGATTTCAGCAGGCCACCAATGTGTAGTTGCTGCTGATGTGAGTGACTGTGAGGATGTTTAGAGTCTGCACTTGCACAGTCCTTTGACAAGGATTGCTTCCAGGTGCTGTGGTTGCATCTAGCTATGTTAAAGATTTGATCATTCCCAATTGCTGTACGTCCATTTCTTTATTTGACATTTTCTAAGAGATAAGGAGCTAGAAAAGGTCAAATGAATAACAACACACTGAAAAGCTCAAATCATCTCATCCGTTGTCTTTAATAAGAAGCTAGAGACTGTTTGGAAAGGGATCAAAGGTGGAACCAAAAAGGAATTAGAAGATCATTCCTATTATTTCTCCAAGGAAATAATTGGCATTAAAAAATTCTACCTTGCCTTCGAGGCAAGTTTTGGTGAAATTTTGGTATTATATAAAATGCCATGTTCATAGATACAATTCAGTCCTCAGACACCCGGAGGGCCCTTCTAGACATAGAGGGTTTTCTTGTGCTATCAGAGCAGAAAGCAGTAACTCAGTGCTTTCAATTTGGATGTACTCATCTGCTCTAGTTTTCACTAAAATTACAGCCATAGGCTTTTTTCATAAAATCCCTAAGTTGGTACAAAATTACTTTAAACTTAAGGGTTCTTTTCCACACTTAGATTTGCTATACCTTAGGTTTTTCTATCAGTCTGGATAAAGTAAGTGTGATAGAAAATATTCCCTCTTCACAGACAGGAGCATAATTGAAGGAGTTCTAGAGTCCTCATATTAATTAGATTTTTTAACTTTGGGGGAATTGTTGCAAACCTGGAGTCTTTATAGATAAAGTTTAATAATGTTTAAGGCCACCCACCCCCCACCCTTAACCAGGGGAAAATGTGCAAGCCACCTTAAAGAATAATATAAGATATATTCTCCATCTAGTTATTTGTCTTTATCTTCAGTATTATATTAAAAAAATTATTCAGCTATTGCTCAATATTAAAGTGCTCTAAAATATAACAGCTTGAAATAACAAGTATTTTTGTTGCTTAGTTTCAGAGGGTGAGAAAACGTAAGAGGGTGAGAAATCTGGCTGGGTTGGGTTCAGTCTCTCCTGAGGTTGCAGGTGGATTGTTGGCACAAGCTACATAGCCCCCAGGATCCACTTCCAAGCTCAGTCACCAGGTTGTTGGCAGGTCTCAGTTCCTTACCAGCTATTAGCTGGAGGCCTCCACTCTTTGCTGAGTAGGTGATATCTTTATGACATGGCAATGGCTTCCCTCAGAGTGAATGATGAGAGATAAAAATAGAGACCCCAACAGACAGAAGCCACAGTCTATCATAACCTAACCTTGAAAGTGACATACCTCTGCCATAGCCCATCATCACACAGACCAACCCTGGCTCAGCATGGGAGGGGGGGGGACCAAACCAGGGTACCAATACCAGGAGGCGGGGATCAGTGGGGACCATTTTGGAGGCTGGTTGTCACTACTAATGTTAATTTAACTTAGCATTCTGTTATGAAAGAATCACACACTTTAGAAAATACAGACGTAGAGACTTAGAGAAAAAATTCTAATTCTCTACCTGAGAGTCACTGTTACAAGGTTGGCACATGTGTATCTTTCTGGGGATTTGCTGTGCACGTGTGGATCACGTGTTACATACAAACTAGAATTTCTGAGTTAAAATCGCAAATGAATTCCTTCCATTATAGACAATTGTTTCATTATAGAATTTTTACTTTTTGTCTAGAAATGGGACAAAATTTTCTTTGTGTATAAATGACTGACTTGTACGTTTGCACCTTTTGCAGTTTTAGTTCTCACACCTGCAGTGCCCGACCTCCTTTACAAGGGGCTGATGTGCTCACTTGTCTGACTTCAGGGCATGTGTGAGGAGGAACACTTTCAGGCTTTTAACTATCTAGTTGTTTTTCATGCTGGCAGAAGGCCTTTGCCTGCACAACAACAGCAGGCTGAAGCACTCTTCAGAGATCAGGGGTTCTCAACTGTCCCTCCACCCCCACCCCTGCCTCACAGCAGGAGGTGAGCAGCAGGTGAGTGAGCGAAGCTTCATCTGTATTTAAAGACACTCCCCATTGCTCGAATTACCACCTGAACTCTGCTTCCTGTCAGATCACTGGTGGCATTAAATTAGTTGTATAATTACTTCATTATATATTACAATGTACTAATAATAGAAATAAAGTGCACAATAAATGTAATGCACTCAAATCCTCCCCAAACCATCCCTCCTCCCCCGACGGTGGAAAAATTGTTTTCCATGAAATTGGTCCCTGGTGCCAAAAAGTCTGGGCACTGCTGGGCTGTGATTTGTAAAGGCTGAAATGTGGCCACAACTAACATGAGATCAGGAACGCAATTGGGTGTCTCCTTACCCCAGGGCGGAGCTGATCTTGCCCTTTGGTCTGAAAGCTCTGAAAGAGGCAGCTCTGGGTGGCAGCTAGCCGGGAGAAGAGACAGTACAGCAGAGCAGCTCTCATTCCGGCCTTCTGGGTGTTGAGCTTTGGAGAATGCCTTGGTTTTAGAGGTGGATTCAGTAAAGAAGTGAGAGTCCTAGGGGGTAATAACATGTTCTGGATATTTTATCCTGCATTTTGCTTCTATTTTTCAAAAACACATATTTTTTTCTTATAAAAATAAAGCTCTCCTTATTTTTAATACTCACCATCGGTGTTGAGTAAGGACAGCTAAGTTTTATTGAGTGTGACACTCTTATAAGTACTTTCAGTGATTTCTCTTATGTAGTCCAACCAAAATGGTAGGTATATTATTATGTCACTTCTATAGCTGAGGAAAGTGTGACACAGAGTGATCAATACCTTGTTCCAAGTCCCTAAGTGAGTGTCAGCATCTGGCTTCCAAAGGAGTATCCTTAGCTCCTGTGTGTTAATATTTCTTCCCAATGTGACCTAGGCACTGTGCTGAGCTATGTACGCATTGTCTGTCACTTAACCTTCATATGACAGTAAGGTAGATATTATTTTCCACGTTATATGGGGAAATTGAAGCACAGAGAAGCTCCTCATATTGGTCAAGCTCCCATGGTGACTGATGTAGACAGAGCTTGTACTCAAGGCAAGTTCTGTCCAGGCTTCCTTTGCTGTTCCTGTCCTCATTAAGCTTATTATTACACAGGCTGTTCCCCTAAGACTACATTCTTACTTTCAGAATTAGCACTTCTGTTCCTTTTATGACTTCATGTCAGGTTGCTAAGTGAGGAAGGGATTAGACAAACTAATTTAAATGTGTATTACTGAACAATGTGAACATGATGGGGTATGGATATAAAGTTAATTTCTTTCTTTTAAGAGTTACTTTCTTCAACTGTTCTCTGTAGAATTTCCATTTCTACTCCTTAGTGGTATCTTGGGAGAAATCCTATAGTTTTCTTGTCAGTCTCACTTATTAAACACCAGCCTGGGCCAGCTTATATTCAAATGAAATCTTTCTCTTCCTTTCATCAGCAACAAGACTTTAGGCTCAAAGGAGCTGGAATTGGGAAGTGAAAAGATCTGATTCAAGGACCCCTCTTATCCTCTCTTTTCGGTGTATCTTATTTATTTATTTATTTATTTATTTTTGAGAGAGAGAGAGAGAGAGAGAGAGAGAGAGAGAGAGATAGAGAGATACAGAGACAGAGACAGAACTGAACTGTCGGAACTCCCCAGTTCAGCATATGGGTCCGCACGGGCCAGGGCCGGGATTCGATCCTGGGTCCCTGGAGCTGCAAGTGAGTGCTTAACCCACTGAGCCATCCCGGCTTCCCCTTATCCTCCCTTTTCTGATACTCTTTTTCTTTTGGTGTTTTTAGCTCAGAGGAATGAGATAGGAGAAGAGGATCATTCAAATGACTCTTAGGTAATAGGGGTTGGTCTTCTCCTGTGTGGACTGTGACAGTTTCCTTGGTGATGACCTTTAAGTAAAAGCCAACCAAGTACTGATTCTCTCTTGGAGTGCATGTGTGACTTCTTCAGGAGACTCCACAGGATTCTGCTCCCTGCTGTATTGTTCTCTGCCACCGAAGATCTGCTGTGCTTTGAAACTCTTCCATCCAGTGAATCCTTATGGGCATAATTTCAGACAGTTACACAGTTGTCCAAGGTGATTTAGGTTGGAATTTGGGTGAGTTTTTGTCATTATTTCTCAAATTACATCACTTGGCTAGGCAGTGTCTAATCTGTGTGTCCACTCCTGGGCCCATCACTGCTTAAGAGAATTGTATTTGTGCTGTTTTTATTTACCTTCAGTTATTTCAAAGAATGTGGTGGCAGAGGCAAGCTTGGCATTTAAAAAGTGGAAGAATTAAAACAGCTGTAACAAAGATAAGAAAAACGAACAAAATTTGTAACTAACAAAAGCAAAAATGTATTTTGTCCAGGCAAACAAAAATATTATGGACTACATACTCAGCACTTCTAATTGCATCTGCGGTCAGTGCCAATACTCCCTACGGAGAAGAAGGATTTTCCTTTTGGGGTCATAAGGATGTCATTAGTTGTGTGCTACCAAGAAGGTGACACTCACATTTAGCATTTAGGTTGCCAGAAATGCCCTGACCTTTGTGTACTCCAGTCATGCAGCTGAGCAAGGTTATTGGTGAATCTTCATGTGAAATGCTTACCGCCCTTAAACCAAATTGTGAGCCAATAGTCACTACACAAAAGCTGTTAAGAGAAAGGGTAATTGTAGCACAATATAGAGCTCAAAGCACTCTTGTTTCTGTTTCTTAACAAGAAATTGAAGTTTAGGTTTATTTTGTACAGACTAGAAATTCTTATTTTAGTTTTTAAAAAGAGCTAATATACTTTACTTAGGAAAATCATGTGGTATCTCCAAGGGCAAGACCAAATAGTCCTCCTCTCATTAGCTACTAAAATAAAAAAGAGAGAAAGAGAGATTTTAAATCATCTGTGTGTGTACTCATACTATCATGAAATGCAAACATGTTCTTTAAGCTATTTTTACCTACTTCAGTATGAACAACTCCTTTGAAAACCATTTATCAAGTGGAGTTAGAACCTGTGATCACCCTCTGGGTCACTAAAACTGTAACTTTAGGGTTGGTGAGCTTTTTACCTGCTAATCATTTTTGAAATACATTTTTACTTGGAGGACAAATCTCATTTTGGACAACAGTGTTTTGTGTCATGTCAGGAAGCTTTACCTTTCCTTTCTCTTTCTGCTTCCTGTTTGAACTGGCAAAGTTTCCTACGCTCATACTTTGGTCGAATACCCTTTGTTCATTGTGATATTTATTTCCACTTGATATTTGCTTCCAGTTTTTTCCTGAGAGTCATGAAATATTTGCCCAGCTGTTTTTAATAACAACCTTCAAAGTGGACATAGGTTACTGTCCCATGTGCACCTGCTCCTAACTAGGGAGTGAGTCAGAGTTCATTGAGCGAACAGTCTACCCAGCAGCATCCTTCCCGTTGCGCAAATATGCCATTTCTCTCACAAGGGCTCTGTGGTTCATTCCCCTTTTGTCCACATTTGGTGAGTATTGGCTATTTAATTAGGAAAGCCATATGTTCAAAATCCAACTCTTGACCCTTTGTCTGCATTAATAAAATGTAAAAATAGAGTTGTATACAAACCATGCAGTCTACAAAAGGTGGGAAAACATTACTTTAGCAAAAGTTTTCATAACCAAAAATGTCTCTCATTAAGCTCTGAAATCACTGTATATATTCTAAATAAAACAAAATATTGTTTTTTTTTCTTTTTTGAAATTTTATGGAAGCTTACACTCCAAAAGGGATAATTGTGAGAATGAATCTCAATAGTGCTTTTCAAAAGCACTTGAAGGTTCTCAGTAGAAAAGGATTCTCTAACAATGTATAACTTTTAAACATAAAAATCAAGAACACATTATTTCAACATAAAATAATCTAGCATCTTAACAAAGTGAAAATTTTCTTTATCATATTCACTGCAGGTGTACTGAATATACATTTTAGATGGAGGCTGAGTGATTAAATATAAAATCAACAGTTGGCCAAGATGAAGGTTGTAATATAGAAAGAACATGTCAAGTGCAAAAATAAATCTGAATTGTTATTTTACAAAGTTTAATTATTGAACTTTTGTTATAATTTTAGTAATTGAATCTTAAGGCCTGACATTATGGAGTAGAAACATTTTTTCAGCATTGGCAACTGGTAGATTGTTCCTATGGTAATTATATTACACATTAGTAAGACTAAATAGACATTGATTTTTAATTGAGGTTGATAGAGGAGCTAGCTATTTCCTTTGTTTAGCTTCTGTAATCTAGCTGATATAACAGTGTGACCAAGTTTCTAGACTTTACATCCCCTTAATTGTAACTAAGTTTCCTACCTCTGTAGCTCCTGGATTAGATGATGCTGATAAGGATGTTAATGATATAACCACACCCCTGAAACTTTGTATCTACTCTAAGAAGAGTACTTTCTGAATATTTTCAGAAACAGTCTTATAACTGTCACCCTCACTTATATTTCTATATATAATATTTTCACATGCATTTTCCGCTTCACACAATCACTTGAGAAAAATTTGTCCTTGCACACGGGACTAGAACTTCAGCAATATAATGATATGTTTGACTTTCAAGATAAGAAAATTGTTGTTAAATTTCTATCTGCCACTCCAGTTTCTGGCTGTCTCTTTTTGGCGAATACGATATTTCATCAGTTTCCTTGGAGAGGAATGATAGGAGCATCTGTCCATCAGGTAGTGTGTAACAAACACTCACACCTCATAAGATGTTTTAATTTCTTCAGTGGGTTTCAGCAAAAGAAAATTTTGCAAGCAACCATTAGTTATCAATATAGCCTGAGATGTTGGTATTGTGATCTGTAAGGCTTGCTTTCTTTTGTTCAAGCAGCCTTTGAACATGTATGGCCTTTAATTCCATCTTCATTAAACATTTTACAGAAGTTCAAGATAAAGCAGTTCAAAATACTTGGGTAATGTATGCCTTGTTTTTTGTAAGGTTGATTGTCATTGCAATTTTACATTTTACAGTGATCACCAACATTTTGAATTAAATATTCAGCTGTTTATAAATCCAAGATAAATGGATGTATATCTCATGAAACAAGTGTAGAAAAATGTGATTGGTATAGTCTACGTGATAGATACATGGTGACATTGTAATGATTTTTTAACCTTTCTATAGGTTTGATATTAATAATTTTCATAGCAAAATGAAAGGAAAAATAAATCTAAAACAACTTGCCTTATATCATGGGTACAAATCTCTGGGGAAAGAGACTGAGATTTGCAAACAGAAAGTTCACTGAAAGTGCTCAGATACAATATCCATGGGGAACAGAGAAAGCACAATTGGGCACCAGGAGACATTACAAAAGAGGCCTCAGCTGATTCTAAGGGGAGTTCAGAATGTGTTGATTCTTTAGAATACCAATTGAATCAAGGAGGGAAGTCCTTTGTATTCTTACTTCAACCAGTTCTGGCTGCAGTCTGCCTGCAGGGTGGGGGTGTAACCTGGGCAAGGCAGCTTCCTTCAGTGGGAGACAGTGCATGGGAAGGATTCAGCAAGGATCCTCAGCAATCTACATTCTCAACTGCAGGAAGAATGAGTGCCTCAGTAGTGCACCACTGTGGTCACTGCATCTTATTCACATAGTTCATGATGTCAAAATGACTATGTATGAAGGTTACCTATCTGATCATCTATCCATTTATCACATATGAATTCATATTCACCTGAAGCCAAAGAGTAACACCATACTTTGTTAGAACCCATGCCCAAACCAAACTTTGGTACAACCTGTACATATGACATTTGAAAAGATCAAGATTTTCTTTCAGGAAGTCAATCTGTAATTATTTTGGAAAGAGCAACTCAGTATAAGTTAACAGCAATTTATTTTAAATACTTGAACACTGCTAACACCTCTATAGAAACTATGTCCAGTATGAAAATCTTCATGTTATTGTTCTCCTCCATGACTTAGTCACCTCCTTACACAAAAGTCCAATTAAAGGTAGAGATATCAAGGTTGAGCCTATAAATTTATCAACTAAAGAAGTACACTATTATATACATTTATTTAGTATGATAGTCACCTTTTCTTATATAATCACTGTGTGTCAGGAATTGGTTTAAAATACATGACATGTAATATACCCAGCAAATCTGTAAGATAAATATTAGCCATTGAGACATATAGTAAAACGAGGAATGAAGAGATTTGTGATTTTCCCATTTCTCCTTTTTGCATAACTTGCAAACTCTGGTGGTCATGGATCATGGACAGAGATGAGAATGTGGCCATCACTGGTAGCTATCTCATTATGTGTGGGGGTAGAGGGCATGACGCATAATTTATTATTATGGCAATTATGCTTTGACTGTAGTTGTCACAGGATGATTTCTTTCTTTTCTTATAGTAAAAAACCTCTAACATGAGCTCCACCCTCTTAGCAAAATTTTAAGTGTACATCACTGTATTGTTAACTATAGGCATAATGTATAGCAGATCTCTAGAACCTTTTCATCTTGCATAACTGAAACTTTATATAATTGAACAGCAATTATTTATTTCTCCCTCCTCCTAGCCCCAGGAAACTACCATTCTATTTTCTGCTTTAATGAGTTTGACTACTTTAAATACCACATAATAAGTGGAATCATGCAGTCTTTGTTCTTCTGTGACTAGCTTATTTTAACTAGCATAACATCCCAAGATTCTTCCATGCTTTTGTATATGACAGGATTTCCTTCCTTGTGTGACTAAATAACATTCCATTGTACGTATATGACCACATTTTGATTATCCATTTATGTATAGATGAACATTTAGGTTGCTTCTACATCTGGCTATTGTGAACAATGCTGCAATGAACAGGGAAATGCAGATATAATTTTTTTCTTCAGTTCTTCTGAAGTGGGGTTATTGGGTCATAGAATAGTACTATTTTTAGCTTTTGGAGGAGAATTAGACTGTTTTCCATGGCAGCTGTACCATTTTAAATTCCCACCAAAAATGCAGTTACAATTTCTCCAGAAGAGATGATTTCTTGCATTGATTTTGTTGTGTTGACTTTGAAGTGGTTCAGTGATTCCAGATATTAACTAGGTAGCATCTTTGCCCGGGACCTGGACCTTCACTCTAATCTATGGCCATACAAAAAAACTTCAGGTTAAAAACAGAAAACAAAACCCAAATAAAACATGATGTCCTTTCTTTCTTTCTTTTTTTTTAAGATTTATTTATGTTGTTTATGACAGAGAGAGACAGAGAGAAAGGGGAGGGCCCAGAGCAGTCTCCATAGTTGTACATCATTAGTTTTTGATACAGTTTCACCAATCCTCAGGTGGGCACGGGGTTGCATGGTGCGGGAACTGGGCCGGCGGTGGGCCGGCGGACTCGCGCATGAGAAGCTCACCCCAATGAGAAGCCGGGGGCCTTCCGCGTTGGAAGCTCACCCCAGTGAGAACCAAAGTGGGGGCACACACCAGTTCAGCATATGGGTCCACACGGGCTGGGGCCAGGATATGATCCTTGGATCCTGGGGCCATAAGACGAGTGAGCGCTCAACCCACTGAGCCATCCAAGCTTCCCCCATGATGTCCTTTCTTTACTTGCACTGAAGTATATTTTGAGACTCATGGAACTGTAATAACTTGTCCAAGAATCACTGATATAAAGTTCAAAAATGTTGTAGTGTGGGGATGCCAGAGTCTTAAAGTAAAAAGATTAATTTGTCAGGCAACTTTGTTAATATTGTTACTAATATTAACTCTGTTAATATTTTACTAAAGGACATATTATATTCCCTGATGAGACTGTCAAGTTAGGCTCCCATTAAAATTAATAAGTTTTTCTTGAGCACAAAAGCAGCCCATGGCATCATTTTTTTTAAATCATTTTAAAAATTTATTCTTTTAAATTGTATCTTTTTTCAATTACAGTTGACATTTACTATTATATTAGTTTCAGGCATACAGCATAACGGTTAGACATTTATATAATTTATGACGTGATCCCTCAGTAAGTCTACTACCCACCTGGCACCATACATAATTATTACAATATTATTCACTGTATTTCCTATGCTGTACTTTACATTCCCATAACTATTTTGCAACTTCCAATTTGTATTTCTTAATCCATTCACCTTTTTCACTCAGCCCAAACCCTCACCCATGTGGCAACCATCAGTTTTTTCTCTGTATCTATGAGTCTGTTTGTTTTGTTTGTTCATTTATTTTGTGTTTTAGATTTCACATGTAAGTGAAATCATCTAGGCATCATTCAAATCACTGTGGGTTGGTGTGATTGAGAAGCCAGAGAATTCTAAAAGAGCACATGTAATTTCTCCCCTTTGTGAATAAGTTGCCTCCTAATAGGACAATCCAATTAAATAAGCAGATGCTCTGAGTGTTACCTGCACCTGGGAATTACATGTGGGAAGCAAGAACAGGGCCATTGATAATAAACATCACCTACTGTACCTTGTGCCATGTAAGATCTTTCCATCAGTGCTCCTGACATTTCAAACCTAAGATATCACAGAACTGGTGACAGTTTGGAAACAGGCTGCTAAAACTCAAGAGACTAAGTCAGCTGAAACACTGATAATTGCCAGTTGAAATGTAGTACTGACCTGTTGATTAAAAAGATTCCCCAAGGCATAGTGGAATTACCTTGGACTTTCTAACATCCTGGGAAGAAATCTATTAACACCTGTACGTAGCATCTCTTTCCATGTGCCAGTTATTTTTAAACTGAAACTGGCATAAAGGAAGAGCTATTTGAAATAAAGTTAATTCAGACACACGAGGGTGAGAATTTCCATTCATGGCCGTAATTTGGGACTGTAGACAAAGATGATAAGAAGGAATAGGCAGGCGCTGAGGGCAGCTGCTTAGATTGAATGCTCAGACTGAAGCCAGTTTTCAATGAGGATAAGCCTGGAGAACTAAGAATGATCAAGAAATGTCAGATGAAGGGAAAATGAAAGAGTAATCACATGTGGGAAATGCTTTAACAACCTCACCGTAATCAGAAGAGAAGGTTGAAGGTCCACAAATAAGCACAGAGTTACCCAATATTCATCTGAAGAGTGATTATAGGCTTCAAGTTTAAGGCAGCTCAGAGACGAGGGAGCAAGAGTAGAAATTCTTTTTTTTTTTATTGTTAAATTTAATGGGGTGACATTGGTTGGTAACAATTAGATCGTTTCCCGATGTACAAGTCCACATCACATCACCCATGCATCGCATTATGTGCCCACCTCCCAGAATCAGGTCCCCATCAATATCCCACAGTCATTCTTTCAAGAAATAGATAAAAAAAATCATCAAATGTATATGGAAGCACAAAAGACC